>MU227101.1:2170485-2184535 GCA_018584345.1 Thuja plicata
AATTTTATTTAATTAAAAGAGAGATTAAATCTTTTAATTAGATAAAAATGATCAAACCTTAAGAAATATTGAAATAATTGAATTAATTGAATTAATTACAATTTGATCAAGGAAATTGATTTGAATTAAAAATATTCCAAAGCATTGATTTAGAAATTTGATAAATTGATAAAATGATAAATGGGGCCCAAAGTCTAGGTGACCATTTTAGGGTGCATACAATATGTAGAAGGTACCGTTTGCATTTCATGTATCCAAGGCCTTCCTAACAAGATTTTGTAGGTTAATTTTATATCAAGCACTTGACATATGGTATCCTTTTTGATAGGTCCCACTTGAATTGATAGAATGATCATACCCTTTGAAGATCTTTCCTCCTCATCATAAGCCTTAATAGTGATTTGCTTCTTTGGATCAATGGAAGACTCAGATAACCATAATGACTTCACAAGGTTTAAAGTGCAAATATTAAGACCAGCCCCACCATCTATGAGAACTCTCTTGACCCTATGTCTTTGGATTAATACCTCTATATGCAAGGGTAAGTTTTGAGGATGCGTGATAGACATGTCATCTTGCTTTGAAAAGGAAAGACAATGGGGGGCTATGAGATGCCCTACCATGTTATGAAATTTTTCTTCCTCCAATTATATAGGAACCATGGTCTCACACAAGGATTTTTCCAGGATCTCCTTGTGGTTAGGAGATAATTTCAACAACTCCAAAATTGATATTTGTGCTGGAGTTTTTTGTAATTGATCCACCAAGCTATAAGGCTTTATTGTGGGTGATGTTTTTTTAGCCAAAATAGTTGGTGTTTTAGGGACAATAGTAATAGGAGTAACCCCTTGTAGGGTGACCTTTGAGCCTTGCCCCCTTGTGATGACATTAGAAAACCCTTGAATAGGTTGATCTTTGATCACAACAACATTGATAGTATTGTCATAAGTATGAGCAAAGTTAACATTATGATTGCCTCTTGCATTATTCATATTGTTTCCTCCATTGCTTGAATTGGACGATTCTCCCTTTTCATGCTTATAGAAAGGAGTTTTAAAGGCTGTGTGATCTTCATTAGTTTGAGGATCGTCCACTTTTATTACACCATTGTCTATGAGATCTTGTACCACGTGTTTGAGACGCAAGAAATCATTGGTCTTATGTCCCCTATTTCGATGATAGTCACAATAATTATTCTCATTCCACCAGTTTGGCTTGATGTGAGGTTTGTATAGTTGAGCCTTTGGTAGGTCAATAAGTTTATTCGCAATAAGTGTTCTTAATGCATTCTCTAATGGTTCACCCAAGTTAGTAAATTTCCTTTTGGGTGTAGGTGCAAAGAAAGGTTTAGGCTTGGGAGTCCCTTGATTATTCCCAAAGTTGTTATTAGTGTTGTTGTTGTTGAAGGGCACCTTGGGTGCCTGATTCACATTATTGGCTGAGCTGAGTTTTGAGTGAGATTAAAATGGGTAGCCTTTAAAGTGTTAGCCTCTACCACTCTATCATTAACCACTCCTTTATTGTTTTTATTCTTCGTCCAATATCGGTTGTTGTTGTTGGAATTTTGATTTTGATTAGTGTTGGAGGTATTGTTCTTGTTGTTATTCTTGTTATCTTTGTAAAGTTTGATTTATCCACTTTTTATCAATACCTCTTCCGTTGTCACCCCATTCTCAATTAGGTCTTGGAATGACCTAGGACATTGTAACCTTATTTGATAGTTCATTTCATTATTCAAGCTGTTTACAAAAATATCCATCTTTTCCTTTTCGGGTACACTTTGAGGGTATCTAGCAAATACCGCTCTCCATCGTTGTAGGAAAAGTTGGAATCCCTCCCCTTCTCTTTGTTTGGTGTTGCATAGATTAAGCATTGTAACCTCATGGTTGATGTTATAAGAATAGTAAGTTACAAACTTAGAGGCCAATTCCTCAAAGGTTCGAATGTCAGAGGGTAACTTGGAAAACCACTCCATTGCCATACCTCCCAAACTTCTAGGGAATAACCTCATAAGGTAAGTTGTGTCATGCATGAACTCTAGACTTAGGGCACAAAATTCCCTTAAGTGATCTTGAGGATCAGATGTTCCTTCATATTTTTTATATTTAGGATAAATAGCATTTGTTGGAAATGGAATCATAATTAAAGACTTATCAAATGAAAATGGACACAAAGCTTCGATCGAAAAGGGTTTAGGAGCGCCCCACTTTGTTTTATCGCGTTCAATTGCATTTGGAAAAGTTGGAACTTCTTGTTCATGAGGTCAATGGGATTAGCCTCAGCTTCTTCTTGTCTGAGTTTAGTGACATCATAATCATATGGAAGTTTGAGACCCGTTTGTGCTAGGTCTAAGAAATATTTCTCCTTGTCTTTTTCTGACACTTTTTCCATAAGTTTCATGAAGAAAGGGATTTGCATAGCCTCATTAACCTTTTCATCAGTTAACTCCTCATCGTTAGGGTCAATGTTTCCCCCATTGTTGTTATTGTTTGACCCTTGATTGTTAGGTTCAACATTTTCTCCTCCATTGGTATTGTTGTTGGACCCTTTGTTGTTAGGATCAACATTTCCCTGATTGTTCCTATCCTTGTTTACATGATTGATCTGATCAGGATCTATATGCACAAATGGGAAAGACATCCTCAATTCTGCTTCTTTAATGGGTTTGTGTAAGGGCCTTGCAGAAAAAGGATCACCTGGAAAGGGACACTCTTGCCTCAAATAAGATCCGTCTGGTTGTAAGGTAGCCTTGATGCAATGGGATCGAGTAAAAATTGGCATTAACATATATCGAATGAAGATCTTAGGTTTTTAACTTGCTTAAATGATCAATCTGTGGATAAATTTGCAAAATGTCCAATAATGGCAGATTCCAATCCAGTTAAGTATTCACAGAGGTAAAACGTCCAAAAGGGTATCAAAAAATGAAACTTTCTTATTTTTAGCCCCTTGACATATACCCAATATTTTCCCTTTTAAATTTTTGGGTGGCTCTTACCTGTATGTAGGTGGCCTTTTATCATTGATAAGTGGTCACTGGAATCACTGTACGTGGCACTCTGTAGTTAGCAGGCGGTGTTTGCCTGTTGATAGGCGGTTTTGAAATGTTTATACGCAGCACTTTAGAGTGGCTTACACGGCTATTGAATGATTTCAAGAGGCATTTTATAATTCTTAAGCGGCCTAGTTTCATTTGTACGTGACTCTGAAATGGTGGTACGCGACACTTTGCTGATCAAAGTTGATTTTATAAAAAAAAATTGTATTTTTTGCATTTAAAAATTTAAGGGCTTTGATCAGATTTTTCAAAAAGGATTCTTGCATGAAAACAAAGTACAAGCTCAATGCACACATCAAAGTTGTACCATATCCCTAATACCACACTAAAAGTGTATGTTCTCAAATGTTTTTACAAGTTTTCACAAGAATTTCTTCCAAACAGTCTACCTTAGAGTCAACAAATTTGGCTTTTAATAATGGCTCTACAAAGGTAGGTCTGCTGCTTTAGCAAGGTCTCAAATTATTCCGGTCTAAATCTTAAGATCCTTTACCCCCTTGCTGGCTTCCCACATGCACAAAAGTATGATTTTGCACAATCTCGAAGGACTACTAGAGGAAGTGAGGATGGCTTGCACAAGTTTTAGTCACTTTTTGATTAAGGAGAAGTGCATTTATTTATAGTGGGTCAGACGACATTGCGGTAAAAGCGAATATCTCCCACTTTGGGTCATTCCCTCTCATTGTCCTCATAAGGAAATTCTCGAGAGGCAGGCCCTTTAAAGCTCTAATTAGCTAACATGTATATAGAAAGTAAAAACTGAACTCAATCCAACAAGTTTGGGAATCTGGTTCACTCAAAGAGTGAAGAGCATATCCCTATTGCCTTTCTTTGTTCCAAACACCTCAAGCAGAATTGTTCATTTTCAACCTCTTGACAAGGAAGTTCTTTAAAAAAATGAGATGTGTGGTTCAATTAATCCTCCCTTTCTTTTTACCACCCAAACTTGATACTTTTGTCTTTTTGATCAACTTCAAAAAGTTGAGAGCATATACCTAATGTCTTGTTTGAACAAAAAATAGTAGGGTGTCCCTAATTATGCTAGATTCAAAGAATTTTCCACAAGTTAAGTAATGCAAGCTTGATTAGATAAATACCTGATTTTCGAAGCTAGCAAGGCTAGGCGCATTTTTGAGTATTTTGGCTTATTTTCACTCACCTAGTGGCGACCGTTCCCACTCTGGCTCCTCCAACAAGTTAGTCAACACAAAGAGAGACAAAGTGAAGAAAACTTGGAAAAACTAAAATTACAAACTCCCTCCTAAAAGCTCTTTTAATGAAAATCTTATTAAACCAAAGCTTTATGAAAATTAATTAAAGAGTGGAAAATTTTTGTTTGTAAGCAAAAAACACTTTAATGTAGTGGTCATACAAGTGTTCCTCCTCAAATAAACTCTCTAAAAGATTGGTTGCATGTATTTGTTTGTCAATTTTAGTTTTGATTCTTACCTCTTTACTAAGCTTTGTGACCTACTTCTCTGGTTTCTGCACCTTTCAATGATTTTTCATCTGCGGGACAGAAAAACACAGAGTTAGAACAGTGAGCAAATCAATAAAAACCTTATTTAAAGTAAAAGTATTTACGCAGAATTTAATAGTGAAAAGGTAGAATTTAAATGCTAGCATGCGTACATAGAAACTTTCTAAGTGGCTTTTAAATCCTACTACGTGGATTTTAAGAAATCACAGGCGGCTAAACAAAATTAACATGCGGCACAAAAAGTATAAGAAGCGGCCAAAGGTTGCTGGTAAGCGGTTCTTGAAAAATAGCAGGCAGCACACTTTATCTAGTAGGCAGCCCACTTTATCTAGCAAGCGGCCCAATTTATCTAGCACGCGGCTGAAGAACAAAAGGCGGAGAAAAAAAGAAGCTCTGTAGGCGGTGTTTTATTGTTCATAGGCGGCTCTAAATATTGCATAGGCGGCTCTTCTCCTATTTTCTACAAAATAACATCAAGAACAAAGAAAAACACACAAAATATTATGATAAAAACATTAGCAATGAGGCTTAGAGCCCCACGGTGGGCGCCATTTGTGTGTGTAAGATTAACACCTTCATGAAATTAGGACTAATAACAACAATTCTATGGAAAGAAAATATGATTTAATCTAAGAATTGAAGCTAAAAATCCATATCATCTCATGATTCTCTAAATAAGCTTTGTTAAGAGAGCTCTCAGGCTTAATCTCTCTCAAGGACAATCCTAGAACGAGAAATAAATGATAAACAAAGCTCAAATCTAGCTTAAAATTCTCAAAATGCTTCAAGATGTGTTAGAAAACAACTATTGCTCCTAAAAATTATATGCTAAATGCTATGCAAATGTTGAAATACTCTCAAAAGCTCTCAAATGCTCTCCAAATTCCTATAATAAGGATGCTTTTTCTCTTTAAATTCTTGGATTCCAAAGACAAAGGAAATGGCTTGTATTTATAGCAATTTCCCAAGGGTAGGGGGTAGAGTGAATTGATCATGATCAAGCTTTGGTTAAGTCAAAATATTTGAGGTGTTCTCAAATGGAGGGAAAGTTGGTTGGTTGTCTCAAAGAAATTAGGAATTAAATAACTCAATCATTTAATTAATTTAGCAATGGAAGGGTGAATGGGTTGGATTTGATCTTTTTGATTTGAACTATACAATTAATTGATTAAAATCAATTTCATAATTTGATTAATCCCTTTAGGCTTGAATTTAATTATTTGATTTCATGATTATTAAATCTTTTGATTTAATTTGATTTTTGTCCATTTTTCTTGATAAATGTCCATTTGATTTGATCCATTTGTTTTGCATTGAGATGAGATTTTAAGACATTTGGCTAAGATTTATAGTTTTGAATGCTTAAGATACACCTGGTCAATTTTAGGTGTCTACACTTACTTGCAAGTAGGTTAAGTAGGGTTTCACAATGATTCTAAAATGATGTGACTACTAGGTTTCGTAATCCATTCAAAAATCAACTAATCCTTCAAGTTGTATTTCTTTGATGCTTGATGCCTATCTTCTTTCTAAATTCTCCAATCTCAAATGCAAAGTGAGGTCTTTAAGATCTTTTGCCAATTTATATAAAGATCAATTGCATTTAATGCTTGTTGTCATAAAGCAGTTTACAGAGAGAATTTCAAACTTTGTTTTGGATGAAGTAAAGGCTATGCGTGAATGCATACAACCTCAATTTTTGATGTCATGCATGAATCCATAGGCGCATACTCAGAGGTAAGTATACCAGCCACGTAGGGGTTCAGAGCTAGAATAGCTCCCCCTAAGACCATGAAGTTCAACTATTTAGAAGTAGAAGGTGCATCCACTATGGATGCATCTGCTACCTTGTTCTCTTCAATGTTCTTATTTACTTCAACCCATATTTTATCTGAGTTAGCTGTGGCTTCCACAAACTTGACTTCTCCTGATTCTTCAAACAAAGACTTCTTGGGATTCTCTTGTCCTTTTGTTCTTGATCTCCAAAACCTTGAAATATGTCTAGCTTTTCCACATGAGTGACAAATGATAGGAGGTCTGGTGTTGTTATTCATCATGCTACATTGCTTAGTTGTGTGTCCATTATCGTTACATATCTGACATGTAATATTCTGCAAGTTTATTTGAGGTTGATTTCTCTAATTGAATTGAGTTTGATTCCTTTGGTTCAGTTGAGGCTGATTTCTTTGATTTGTTATGCAATGAATAGCCCTATGACCAAACTTATTACAGGAGTAATAGTAACCATTGAAGGGTCTTACATTCTTACAATCTATTGCAAGTTTCCATGCTTGTTACAAGCATAGAAAGTATGGTTGACTACCTTGTGATTATCTTCTGCTTTAGTCTCTTCATGATTTTCACTTTTCTTTTCTTCTGAAGATTCTATTAGAGCTTTCTTTCCTTTTTGTGATGAGTTGATCTCAATTTGAGCTAAACTGTATCCCATACTAGTGGTGTCACCTTTTAGCTTTTGTGCATAGAGTTTTGATTGAATCAGATCAGAGCTTGTGTGTAGTTTATCAATCTTGTCTTTTGCTTCTAATAATTTAGATTCAATTTTGTTCTTGATATTTTCCAATTCCAAGATTTTCATATTGGCTTGCATGAGTTCTTCATCCAACTAATTTTTTTCTTTTTTCTTCTCTTTAATAGTTGTTAAGCTATCAGTTAACTTATCATTCAATTCTTCTATCTTATCTTTTAGAGACTTGTTCTCTTCATTCAATTTCAAATCATTGCTGGAGAAATCTTTTAGTTCTTTCCTGAGTTTCTTGATAAGCATTTGTGAGCCATCAAATTTTAGTTTGACTTCTTCATTTTCTTTCTCAGATCTGTCTAGATCTTAAAGGGCTGCTTCAAGATTCTTTTTCAGATGTTTGAATTCTACTAAATCCATGATCTCCTCAAGTGGTTAAAATTTTCTCTCTAAGGACCAAGCTTTGATACCAATTGTTGGAAACACTGAGAGGGGGGGGGGGGGGGGGGGGAATNGGGGGTGAATCAGTGTTTAGCTTATTATTCAAATTCAGAAACTTAAACATAAATCAAATATATATCTAATGAATCTTAACACAAGAACACATAAAACTTGATATGTTTACGGGGAAACCTTGATTAGAGGAAAACCCCAGTGGCAATTAGTACCCACAAATATTGTACTAGTATAATGAACCTGTTAAATTTCCTTTTCCCTGTTAGAAGCAGTCTTCACAATATGAGTACAATGACCTGGTTAAGGGTCTGACCCTGTTAGGAGTCTTTTACAATTAACCTTGTTAGGGGTGAGGACTCACTATCCAAGAGCTCACTGATATCTTCATACTTCTCTAGTATACATCTTCTCTGACTTATTCGACGACACTTCAAATGTATCTTTGCATCATATATATATTTACTCCTGAATAGACGCGACAACAAACACGACCTTAGTCGGCCCAAAAACATAATACACAACGCTTACAAACAAATTGGCTTAAGTGTGTTTACAACAATGTTTAATACATGATTACAAAATTAATACAATATGCGCTTAGCCTTTACATAATAGAAGATTACATGCTAATTAGAATCATGAAGTCAGCTTCATACGTTGTATTCTGGACTACTGGTGAACTTGTTCTTTCTGTAACTTGTCTGTACTTCTATTTTGTACCATGCATGTATAGGGTAATAATAATAACATACCATAGAGCTTAAGTCTAAACGTGCATATCCTGATGTGGTTGTACGCACGTGTGCTGATTCCCTAATCGACTGTAGGTCACTGTTATGTTCTGTCTTCTACACTTAGTCAATTTTCACTTCATAGTTTACTGTCAAAACCTCATATGAATTTGTTGCCATAATGAAAACACAAAATTAGCCTATACTCCCTGGGAGTCAACTTGCCAACACAGTTGTCATCCTAACCCTCTTTTATGCACTTAGAGATCTATTTTTTGCAAATTTTCATAAGGTTTGATGGATTCTCAACATGTTTCACCACCTCCACTCATAAAGTTGCATATTCACAAATTAATCTTCTAAATTCATTTTTATCACTTTTCATACCTTTTTCTCTCTATTTTAATAAAAATGATATTCTAAGATGTCCAAATGTCCTAATTATCATTCCCATGAGCCGATTTATTTGTTTGACCCTATTTTGTAGTTTTGAGATTCTTTGGGCTTGTTTATAGTTTGATGAATTTACAACATCATGTGGTATTATTGCACTTATTGTAACATATTTGTTGAACATATGTTGTCATTGATTTCAAAGGAGTCTCAAAGTATCCTAATAACTTTATTTTTATCAAATTTATCCCTAAGCATTTGAGTTTCAGAAGTACAATTTGTAGTTATGATGGTTAAACCGGTTGAAGTATGTTTGTATTATCATCTTGCATCTATTCCAATTGGTAGGAGTTATATGAGAGAGTGATTTAGAAGTATTCAAGGTAAGTTACTTCGAAAATGAGGTTTCTCTAAAAAATTTGTCATGTTTTTCATTCTACCATAGTTGCGAGTTATGAAGAAGATGTTGGATTAGATTCCAAAGGTCCCAAAGTGGGTCATCAATGTGTTCTCACTAGAGATAACATGTGGATGATCATTAGGACCAAAAATATATTCCTTAGGTAATAAATAACATGTCTCTTCTTGTAGAGTAGTGCATGGGCTATTGGACTTGGTCTACTACACATGTGATTAAGGTTTATTCTTTTAGATGGCTTGTAGATGCAATAATCTTAATATTAGGTTGACATGTGAATGTGATATAGGATATGTCTTGGAATAATAAAAAGCTATGTAAAATGTGTGTCAATATAATTATTTGGTAGGTATAGATGTGTAGTCAGATCCATACAATGTGAGTCTCATTCCAATCACTATGTGGTGTTTTTTATGTGGATGTTCTAAAGAGTTTTTAAATAAAAAGGAAATTTTATATTTATTTGAAGTTCCACAATTAATATCTATTGTATTCCATTGGGACTAGAGTCTCACTTGCTGAGTCAAGGCTCAAATCTTGGTGTTGGAGATTGATGTCTCAAGTAGGTTGGTTCCTAAAAACATAATTGGGGATTACTATATTCAATATGAGATGTACCTATGGTAGTACATTCTTTGTGGGTGATAAATTGTACTACTTTTGAATGAGAGAGTATACTTCCATAAGGCTCAACCTCAAATATAATCAATAGGGATTGGGAACAATGTGGATCTAGCAGTCCTTGAGGGAGAGTTGAAAATGATACTAAAACTATGTGAATTGAATATTAGATCTAGGGATAAATGTTGAAAAGTGAGGGGTTTCAACATGTATAATGCTATAGAAATTAGATATGGAAATAAGAGATAGAAAGGAACCCATCTCTATGATTTGATTCAAAATCAAGTGGACTATTTTCCTTACGTTAACCTTAGCCAGAGATCACCAAATGTGGATAGAATTGATGTTTCATGGATCAAGATGTTGCTTAGAGTTTTCCTAAAAAATGATGCCATAAGTGTTTAGGTCAAATTCGCTTCAAGATCAAATTATCCCTTTCTTTTTTGTATTTTACAAAGTCCAATATATAGGTCTCTGTATGCTCAAACTAATCCCAAATTTGTGTCTCCTAAACCTACCACCTACACACAAAAGAAAGGAAATTGTTGGGTTGATGGGGGTTTGCCTAGGTCAAGCCCTAATTTTGGAAGTAACAATAAAATATAAATAAACTCGAATAGAAATGAAAGTGTGGTGTAATATAGTAGAGGTTAGATCTAAATTAAATTTCTTGAATAGAATATTTATACCTTCACAAGCCTTCATTCCATCAAAACCTTGATGAAGATGTTGATGTTGACTTATAGAGTTGAATCATAAAAGGTTTATCATGGATGTCATCATGAATTATTGAGATCTAAATATTTCTTAATGGTGTTTGATTTCTTGCTCTATTGAACTGCATATTATGTGTGTAAAATAAGAATATGTGTGACATCTTAAATGTAGGGATAAATAAGATGTCCCTTTTATCCTTAGATACATAAAGGAAGAATCCAAATTGATTAACCCCAAAGGAAGGATCAATGCATAAATTAATCAATCATTTGGAAATAAGAATAAAGAAGATCTTAAATTTTATTTTATAGAAAAGAATGTGTGATATATCTAGAAAGATTAAGAACTTTAATTGAAATGGATAGGAGAAAATCACTAACCTTGAATTGTTACGGATCTGAAAAATGTTGTTTTCGGGGGTCTGTACTGAGTTCCTGGAAAATCTGCAACTAGATCAGGAACAAAACCGCAGAGACTAACAAAACCCAAAAATATTTTTCCGATCTGACACAGTTTCAATTTTGACCCTCAAGTCAATGTCACCATTGACCCAGAATTTTTGATTTCAACCTAGGATATAATCGACCTAAAAAGTCTCTGACAAAAAATCTATTTCCAGATCCTGATTGTTTTCCAAAAAGGGTATCCAAATCTGCACTCTGATATGCTATTCCAAACCTGTACCTACAAGAAACATGGATTTTTTTGTTGGGGGGAGGGGTTTGCCTTAGTCAAACCCCAATTTTGGAATTAACCTCAAAGTATAATTGAAATTGCATAAGTAAAACAAAGTAAATGAAACAATTCTTCTTTCTTGTATGGAAACCCTTGTGGCATATTCGAATCTATGGATCCACAAGTATGTTTGCACCAAA
Organism: Thuja plicata; assembly: GCA_018584345.1. Classification (NCBI taxonomy): domain Eukaryota; kingdom Viridiplantae; phylum Streptophyta; class Pinopsida; order Cupressales; family Cupressaceae; genus Thuja; species Thuja plicata. Next base: position 2,181,714 of record MU227101.1, read on the forward strand.
TGGATGTAGAATTTATAATGTAGAATCTAGGATGTCTCAAATTGATTGTAGATCTTCAACACCAATCTTGAATGGATCTTGGAATAGGAAGAGGCTTGGAGTAATATGGATGGAGAAATATTCAACAAGAGAGCTCCATAGAGCTTGAATCCTTCAATGACTACCAATGGATCTTCTTGATGAATTGAGTTCTTGAGAAGTTCTTGAATGATTGAGAATGGATGAATGCTTCAATGGATACTTGGCTTGCTTCAAATATTTCTTCTTCACCTTTGGATTTCACTTCTTAAGTCTTTGATAGTTGATGATCATGGTTAGAGAAAATGAGAGGAGAAAGCTTCCTTATATATGAATCTAGGGCACAATCTTATAGGGAGGCCTACATAGGAGAATTAAATTCTAATTAGACCTATACCCTTAGAAGAGGATCTATATTAAATATAATTTAAGATTTGTTCTCCGAAGACTGAAACAACCAACCTGAAAGTGGTAATTAATTCTTTCCAAAGCCTGACATCTGAAAACCCTGGAAATCTAAAATCTAGACATTAAGGTCAGAAAAAGGTCAATTCTGACCTAGGTCAAGGTCGAGGTCAACTTTGACCCAAAAAATTTGACTTTGACCCTGAGGTCAAAAATCCCAATTTGTAGTTTTGGGTGTCAAAAACAGGCTGGAAAAAGTGGGAAATGGGGCAGAACGGGGAAAAAATCTAGATACAAGTCAGAGACCCATTCAAGGTGCTTGACATGACCCCAAACCACTTACTTGGAAGGATAAACCATTCTACAATGGAATTGCTTCCATTTTTTGACTATACATTTAGCCCCCACTTTAGCAAGAGTATGGACTCAATGCAAACTCTCAGTAAAGGAGATCATAAAGAACATATAATCTTATTGAAATCAAAAGGGACAAAGGAATCCTCAAACCCCAAGCACTTAAGTCTTTATCAACCCTAAGATCATGATAAGAGAGACATTGCTAGTTTAAGGAGAAAAAGAGAGAGGGTGTGATTACCTCGCCAAATGAGAACTTATGTCCCATTGTGAACCACACAAGGAAACAGTGCAATTGGAAAGATGGAATTGAACTATCTACTCACTAGTCAACCCATCAAGTAGATCTGATCTTAAGGACACCTTCCAACCTTAAGGGATCAAAACATTATAAATTGAAACTGAAGGGATCAAGAGATCCATATATATTTAAAATGGAGGGATAAAGAGATCCTATAAGGTAAAAATCCATGCTTTAAGGGTTAGTCTTTAATCCATAAAAGGGGAAAATTTTTAATTTTTGAAAATATTTTGAATATGTGTGTGTGTGCAAAAAGTGAGTATAGTGTATTCCCCCAAGTTAAAGTCATTGCTAACACTTTAACAGGAGAAATGGCTTTTACAAAAACATAAAAAACCCTACTGATTACATTTCCACTATGAGAAGCCCCCAAACGAAGACAAATAAAGGGAAATACCACATAAACATACATAGAACATAGAAGGGATCTACTTTCTGTGGGGTCAATATGATCATAAGATAATATTTATATATAGATATGATATTATTGCAAATGAATTGACATTATTCCCCAAATAAAGTAGAACTACAATCACAATGGTAGAAAGAAGATGCAAGAGTTACGAAGAAGAGTCTTTTAAGACCACAACATGGATACCAAAAAGAATCAGTGCTACCATGACACAGATCCAAGTGGAATACACAAGGTAAACATTTACGAGCAATAGAAAAAGTACAACATAACATGAAAACAACATATATAAAAGTAAAGATACATACAGAGGAATTATACAACAGGTTTGATTCCTTTATCACCTTGCACCAAAAAAGTAACAAGGCTCGTATAAAAGAGTCTAACAAACATTTAGAAAACACATTATGGGAGAAGCACAATACAACATGAAAACAAAAAAAGGGCTACCATGAAGGACAAGCCAATCAAGCACATCGCTTACTCTCCCCATCTCAGTTTTTATCATTTAGGGAAGGTGGGAAACTCGCAAGAGGGACTATATCCAATACAGTATGAATAATAGCTAGTTCCAAACAAGGATTCTCTTGAGAATCATGATGTTTAGTACTAGGTGTAATTATCAATTGATTTGAAAGCATATGAGGTAAATCAGTATCTAGATCAATGGTCTCATATTCATCACTAGGATCAATAGGATCATCAAGAGTATCCTCCTCATCAAGATTAATTAAGATAGGATCTAATATGCGAATAGGATCATTATACTCATTTATCTTAACATCATTATCAACATTAACTTCCTCCAACACATCAGGCATAGGTTGGTCAAAAGAAGGTAAAGAATTTCTAAGAATAGAAGCATGGGCCCTAGCATTACTCTATGCTTCTTACGATGTTCATTAGCAGATTTGTTACGCTTCACTTTGTTTGACACATTTTGAGAACTAGGAGGAATAAAAATTGGTTACTTAATAGGTTCTATAGGAGGACTGGTATGATTCCTAGTAGGCTGAGAAGCGATACTGGGAGGTTGAGTAATAGAGCTAGTTGTATGAGTTAATTTTGGCCTTCTAAATCAACCACACACTTCAACACAGTCCTTCTTCACCAGGTACAGCCAAGACTGAATATGAGTTATTCATCCTGCCTGTCTGCGTGATTCGACCTGTTGCCTTCTATCTAGATGGAGTTTTGAAATTTTTTCTCAGGACGAGGGCCTCACAACTATGGACCATCTAAGAACGAAGGATTTTTAACCATGATAAATGCTATGCAATGCAAAGATTATGCTAGAAATTGAAACATGAATGATCACCTAAACATGAATGC
>MU227101.1:2184635-2197495 GCA_018584345.1 Thuja plicata
ATTTGACCTGTTGCCTTCTATCTAGATGGAGTTTTGAAATTTGCTCTCAGGACGAGGGCCTCACAACTATGGACCATCTAAGAATGAAGGATTTTTAACCATGATAAATGCTATGCAATGCAAAGATGATGCTATAAATGATCTAAGAACGAAGGATTTTCAACCATATTAATGACATTGTCGTTATTGGTGTAAGTATAGTTGACCTTAGCATCAGTATTTTTGCCTTTAGATGATTCACCTTTCCCATGAGGAGGAAATGTATGAGTTAATTTTGGCCTTCTAAATCAACCACACACTTCAACATAGTCCTTCTTCACCAGGTACAACCAAGACTGAATATGAGTTATTCATCCTGCCTGTCTGTGTGATTTGACCTGTTGCCTTCTATCTAGATGGAGTTTTGAAATTTGCTCTCAGGACGAGGGCCTCACAACTATGGACCATCTAAGAATGAAGGAGGTAATAGATAGAGGATGTATGGAAGGAGTAGGCAAAAGACCACAGTTAAGATCTATCTGAGGCATGCTTGACTTGAAAATCTTGTGATGTTTATAGGCTTGATATGAGCGAAAAAAGTTATCAGGGAAAGGAGGACATGAATTAGGTAATGAAGGCCAAAAGAAATCAAGAGTAGCACAATCTCTAGGCCTAGAAGGTTGATACAAACTATGATTAATCATTTTTACTTCTTCATTATGAATGAACTTAAGACATTTATGAATAAGAGAAGCAATAGCATGCATAGCAGTTATCCAAGGCAAACCAAATTTGACTTGAAATTGATCAGAAGTAGGAACAAAAATGAAGGTAGTATCTACAACTTTACCACAAAGTTCAACGAGAAAGTTAATAGAACCAAGTGCGGGATAAAGAAAACCATTACAAGTTTGGATCCATGCATCAGATGGATCGTAACAATCATGTTGTAGGTTTTTCATAAAAAGGTTTTCCTCAATAATGACATTTATTAAAGATGTGGGATCAACAAGAAAACCACGTGTAGGTATCTTAGAAATCCTAGCATAAATATAAAGGGGACCATCGGGAGCCTTAATAGTCTCATAATCATCAAAGGTAATTAAGAGTTCCCTAGGTTGTTTATCCTTATTTTGTTTCATAGGTTTAGGTGGAACTTGAAGTTTAAGTGGAGGAAAAGGATCTTGAATAGTAGGTTGGGGTGAAACAGTGCACTTCACATGATTAACAATGTGATTAAGCTAATCCATCATTGAATCATAAACAATATCCATAGAAGGTGGTTGAGAGATGGTATTAGTATCATGTGTAGGTAAAGGATTCGTATAGATTTGAAGGTTTTGATTAGGAGGAGAGGAAGATTTGTTCCCATTACCATAAAAATTATCAATAGATAAAGCATTATAATCAATTAAGTCTTGAACCTAATGCTTTAGAGAATAAAATTTTTTAGTATCATGGCCATTCTGGCGATGGTATTGGCAAAAAGCTTTAGAATCAAAGGATTTTGATGCTATCGTGGTAGGGAGAAGATGTCGAATAGGAGGCACGCTAATCATATTATCACTTAACAACCTACTCATAATAGAATGTAAATATTTAGACAGAGGAGTAAACGTACGATTCATACGGAAAGCAGTCGATGCAAAAGTGGCATTGTTGGATGCAAGAACAACTTGTTCAGCAACCGCATTCGTATGTTTATTAATCTTAACATAGTTGTTAGGTTTTTGAAACTTATTAGGATTAGGATCAGCGTCACTCTTATCAACTAGAATAGGATCCATTGGAGTGTTTCTCTGAAATTGACTCACTTGTAATTGATAATGATGAAGTGTTGCACAAAGTTGTTGAAAAGAGGTAAATTCAGTAAGAAGAATCTTATCTCTAATATCCTTTTGTAAATTTTAAATAAACATATGATGAATATCAATACCAATAAAAAGATAAGAAATCTGAGAATACAAATGCTTAAATCTACCAACAAAATCTGTCAATTTTTCCTTAATGTTTTGTTTATAATGCATTAAATAAGTTAAGGACACTTGCGGACCAATGTTATTTTGAAATTCTTGGACAAAGGTATTAGCAAGTTTAGAAAAAGAATCAATAGAATAAGGAGGTAAAGAACAATACCATTGCAAGACCTTATCACAAAAATTTCTAGCAAAAATCCTATGGTCATGAGCATAATCACTACAAAGGATTTGAAATGTTTTATTATGAGTAACAGGATCGCCTTTACAATTGTAATTCTCAAGATGAGGCATATCAGCTTGCTGAGGGACAGTAGCACAAATAATGTCTAAGGATAAAGGACTACCCATGTCACATGTAGGAATGCTAAACTTGGATTGGATTAAAGATGCAAGTTGTTGTAAAGATGACATAGTTTGAGCCAAACTAATAATTGTGGAATCATTAGAAGAAATAGGTGGTATATAAATATTAGGAACATTAGGAAAAGTGTAGGAAGCGGCAAGAATGAAAGACACAGCCGGTGGAACACATGGAACCAGATTTGGAATGGGATTAGAATAAGTAAAAGGCACACTATGATATGAAGGTTGTGAGGTAGGTAGAGATATCGGTGGAACACTCACAGGAATAGATAAAATTGGAAGAGATGTAGTCATCAAAGGAGGAGTGTAAGTAGGAATGCTAGGTAAAGGAACAAAATAAGGTCCCTCACTAGTGACAGGAGGAGTGAATCCTAGATCTTGAGCCTCTTGAGCTAAATTTTTAACATTCAAATGTGCAAGATGAATGATACCATGCAAGATATTAACACCTCAAAATGTTTTAACATGAGTAACATGATTACCTTTACCATTGTAATTCTCAAGATAAGGCATATCAGCTTGTTGAGGAACAGTAGCACGAGTAATGTCTAAGGATAAAGGACTACCCATGTCACATGTAGGAATGCCAAACATGGATTGAGTTAAGGATGCAAGTTGTTGTTGTAAAGATGACACATTTTGAGCCAAACTAATAATTATGGAAACATTAGAAGACATAGGTGGCATAGAAAAATTAGGAACACTAGGAAAAGTGTAGGAAGCGATAGGAATGGAAGAAACAACCGGTGGAGCACTTAGAACCACAGTTGGAAGGGGATTGGAATAAGTAAAAGGTACACTATGATATGAAGGTTGTGAGGTAGGTAGAGATACCGGTGGAAAACTCACAGGAATAGATGAAATTGGGAGAGATGTAGTCATCAAAGGAGAAAAATAAGTAGGAATTCTAGGTAAAGGAATAGAAGAAGGTTATAAGTTATCACCGGGTTCTGGACATACCGGCCAACTCCGCCTGCAAAGGTTATCTGGGTAAAATAAATTCCCCGGTCCTTCAAGCACCTGGGTGTCAGGTCACGACGGTGCGAGGGTTAGTTGGGAGAAGTGACTATTTTCGAGGGGGATAGCTGGTTTCTTCAACTCAAAAACCTTCGGAGATTCAATATAGTAAGGTTTCCCCTAGCATTCTACACTTAGAAAATAAAATGAAAAAGATCCTGCAGGGTTAGAAGTATTTCATCTAACTACAGTCATGCTGAAATGTCTGAAACATCGATAATACTCTGATAGACTACACTAGATACCAAAGAAATGCATAACCATCAGCTAGCATTTTATCGGTAGCGGGAGTAAAGAGGTCGTTAAGCTATTTTAACATATCAGAGTAGAAGACATAAAAAAACATTAAAACATGAAATACCATTAACTCAGAAGTAGGAATGCCAACAACGTCATTGCCGAGAATTCTTCCTTCTTTATTAATATTCCTTCCAGCAAGCATTGGTACGTGATACAATGGTGGCTCCAGGGGAGCATCTAACTATTGAGGACAGAATAATGGAGCACTGAGCTGTGCAACTTGAAAAAGAGAAATCACTTTGCCATTACTATGGGCAACAAAATCATCAATTTTGCTGACCCTTGGGAATGGGCCGGTCTGCCTATTTATACAACTCTCTTCTAACCCTAACCCTATTTTCATCAAGTTTTAATAAAATACAATATCTGGGGGCCGGTACTACCTGCGCCACCCTACAAAAGACCTGGAGACAGAATAGTTTTGTCATGTCAGAGGAATAAGACAAGAATATACAGTGAAAGAATCAGCCTCGAGAAGAGAGCCAGAGAGGAGAAAGAAGAAAGTAGGTCCCCCAGGGACCGAGGCTACACGCCTCATAAATGGGAAATGCGGCGCCCTGTCTCCAATGTGCCAGGTGTACCCTTGAGTGGCGCCTCGAGAAGACCACCCTGTCAGAAAACCAACTGTCGAGCTGACGCCCCTTGATGTGGCCAACTACCCTCTGATAGCCTTTATTAACCACTTCTGAAAGTGACCGGTCGGCCTCGGGGACCGGGACACAAATCACTTTAAAAAATACAAAATTTTGGATCCGAGACTCCAGGATCCGAGAACTTACGTCCCCAAAGAATAAAGAATGCCCAACACTTGAGTTCCCCCCGGCCTCCAGAGAAAGCTCAAGGTTGCTTATTATTGTTGAAGGCTTAGAGGAGGTGGGAAATGCCATCTTCATCTATATCTCTTAGGCTGGCCCTTCTGTGCTTGGCCATTTCAACTTGTTCCCCGAAATCTGGAACATTCTCTTTAAACTCATCTGCCATCTTTGCCACGTCATGACCTTTGAGTATCATGCTGGTTAATTTTTCCATCTGGGCCCCATCTATCCCCTCCGAGGATTGATACTGGGACTTCATTGTTTCATCAAAACTCCCCAAAACTGAATCTTCGGGGGTATATGTATCCATGCTAAGGGGATCTAGCCCGGAAGCCTTTATTACAAAAGACTTGTATAAATTAGAAGAATATTTTACAGTATTTACCTTCTCTTGCAAGGACTCTACCAGTTGCTCGGTTACCTCCAATGTGAGGTCAAGTCTGGAGTGCTGAGTTCTTACAAAATCAAATGACTCTTCACCCAGAATTCTGGACTCAAAAATCATGTCTTCCCCTAAGGCAAGGAGCTCTTTGAGCTCCACCTTCCACGCTTGGTAATTTTTGGCGTCACTCTCCCACTGCTCAATAAGCGCTTCTACTTGATGAATAACTTGCCAGGCCGTGTATAGATCTAGGAGAGTGGACGCCATGAAACGCTGGGTGTTTCCTATCTGCAGGGCGACCCATTCATCCACTGCTTGGGCTTTCTTTTTCATTACTCGCAGGGAATCTATATCACTCTGTGGTAATTCTTCTGGTGTGGAGGTCTCCGGAGGAGCGGCATTGATGGGTCCGGCCAGATCAGTAAGCAACCCCATAAGGTTTTCATTCTTTTCTTTTTCAACTTTGAGCCTCTGGGCCTCTTTCTCATATCGGGCCTCTACTGCCCTTGCTGCCTCCTTTAGCAGGTCTACCTCACCTTGCTTTCCCCTTTTGTCTAGGGACACCTCTGCAACATTGTAGTCTACGAGATCTGTGGTTTCTTCATCGGCGTCTGGGGGAGGTGTTGCCACAACGGCAACTGTTTCTTCACCTGGCCCAGTTCGAAGAGTGTGAACTGTCTGGGCTTTCTTTTCTTTTGGTGGGGCCTGAACTTGGGACATCATTTCGGCCAGGGAGAGAGGAGTCACTGGCGTGGACTAAGCTTTTCATTTTCTGCTTTCTATCAGCCATTGAGGTGGTAGGGGTGGCCTTCCTGCCAGAGTTTTTTCTCTTAATTCTTTCCCAGTATCTAGTGGCTGTTGCTCTTCAGCGGCATGGACCTCATCCGTTCCTCTCCCTGCCCCATCCTTTTCTGCAGCAACATTTTCTTCGATCTCCATCTCCTCAACCTTGTCCTGTATGTCTATTTCTGGGTCTGGACCTTGGTAGGCTTCTTCGGGGATTTCTTCTTTGATCTGCTCTTCTTCTTGCCCTCTTTGTTCTTCTTCTGCCAGGGCCCCTTCCTCTGTTGGCAGTAGGGGAGGTGTTGGGCCAAGATTCAGAGTTTGGGCCGCTGTGATCACCTGCCCAAAAGAGGATCCTGGGAGTGGAACTTGGAACGTGGCGGCTGGGGTTACAATTATTCCCGGAGGTCCGGGTCCCCCAGCTGATGCCATTTGTTTACTTGGTTTCTGTTGGTCCACTCCCAGACCTTGCATTGCTTGAGCCCCGAAGATAATTTCCGGTTCTGGCTCCTTTTCTTCTGCCTGCTGCTCCTATTCCTGTGTAGGCTCTTGTTCTACATCCTCTTGCTCCGCAGCCTCTTGTTCTTCCCCCGGGACTTTTTCCTCTGCTTGTGCAACGTCCCCTTATAAGTTACTGAACTCATCGGCTGCAAATACATCAAATTCCTCTTCCGAAGGGGGACTGGCCGGGACCTCTACGGGCTCTATTTCTTTCTCCGATTTTGGAGAACTGGAAGAAAGGATCTCTACTTCTTGGGGGAGGGACGCCTCCGGCGCTGGTTCTGCCCTGGGCTTTTTGCTAAGCCTTTTCTTCCTCTGGGTAACCAGAGGAGGTCCCACATCTCTTATTGCTGCTTCTTCCAGCGGATCCACCCCCATCACCTTGACCATTAAGGCTACCAATGACGGGGAGGAAGGAGGATGAAGTGGCCCGATCATGAGCAGCAGGGTGGCTAGCCTCATTATCAATTGCTCCCTCATTTGCTGGGAGGATGCCACCGATTGTTTTGTTTGTTCTATAATGGGGACTTCTTGCGCAGAAGGGGTTGTAACTATTCTTTTTCCCTTATCTTCCCCCTACAAAGAAGTCCCAGCCCCCGGGGTCAATCCTGGTACTGGTGGAGTTAACTTTGGTGCCAGCTGGGCTACTCGACGGGTACTCCCAGGGCACACCTTCTTGAAGTAGGCGTGGCTTCACTCTACTACCTCTCAGGTGAAGTCTTCGATCGTGGGCCCTTCCCAGGCACCCCAGTTCACTAGTGGAAGGGCCTTTTTATCGATCCCCTTTTCTTTGTACTGGGGATCAATGGTGGGGGCGGCGTTTGAGAAGTCTGCCAGGAATTTCTGGAGCTTCAATTTATGCATCACGCCGGTTGTCATTTGGATATAGTGCCAGCTCCGCACATCCATATCATCCTGGAAATCTTCCTAGAAGTCCTCCATGTGTATGTGATGGGGCTCTGAAGCCCGGGGCATTGCCGCTGCAATTCTGCCGTGCGGATCAAAATTTTTCCATGCTAGATAAAATTCCTGCAGGTTGTAGCTTCTTAATTCATTGTCTGCCTCTTCTGTGGCGGCTAGACTGCAGGTGTAGTTCCCATAGGTGATTGGGAATGGGACATTGGGGACCTTCTTGAGGGAAAAGAAGGCATGAACCTCCATAACTTTCCGGCAGTATTCCAACAACACGATCTTGTCCCCGCAATGCCTGGGCAACAAGTAGGGTTTCCCAGAGAAGTCAGCGACCCTAATATATGTATGCTGTCAGAACTAAATATAGTAATGTCCATAATTATGGACCAACTTCATCGCCTCAGTGCATAGGCATTATCCGGCATCCCGGGTGGGTGTAAGCAAATGGTAGTAAATGAATGCATCATTCACCCGACAGAAACGGGGGAAGCTAGCCTCCCATTGAACCTGTGGGAAATGGTCCCATGGTGCCTTTTTCCCTGGGCCGATCCCGAGTGCGCCATCAGTGAGTAGGCCATGAGAATGGGGCCTCTGCTATGCTAGGGCCCAGAAAATGTAGGAAGACATATAGAACTTCTTCTTCTGGTTCAATTGCCAGAACTGGGAGTCGATGTGGTTAGAAATTATTGTCGCCTAGTCGAAGTATCCTCCCTTGGTGTCGATGCCAAGGAGGAAATAGTACATCCATTTGGAAAACTCTTGGGCGGAGGGTTTCCCGAAGACCCGGGCCAATTCTATCATCCCCATCTGGATGCTCTCTTTGAATTCAGAGCGGGGAATCCCTATCTTCATTCTCTTTGGGTCCCTCTTTGGGACCTTGAGCCAATGGGTATTCATGTATACCTAGGCAGCATCCTCCACTTGTGTGAACTGGGTCAAGGCATCAGTCTTTGTGACCACTGAGGCTTTGTCAAACTGTGGGATCCCCAGGCTTGTTTGGAACCTGACAGGATCAAGGGAAACCATAGGAGTGGGGTATCCCGTAGGTTCTGCGGTCGCAAGCATAACGGCCTAGATAGAAGATTTGTAGTTATTCACTAGTGTCAGGATAAGCTTCGGGGATTGCACGAAGCACAGAAAGCAAGCCGCCCGGAGGGTTCCGGAGTTCCCAAAGTTGATCGCCAATTGATCTCCAGCCTGTCACTGGATGTGCATTATCTTCACCAAGGCCTGCATCTCCGACCATGTTCTGACATTAGTGTCGGTTATCAGCTTTACCTTGGACTCAATCTTTGAGCCCATGATGACATTATCCTGTATATATTTCATGGTGAGGGGCATCTTTTCCAGGGCTTTCTCCATCTTTGACTTTGTTGTTGCCCTGGTTTCTGTTGCGGTTGGTAGTTCCAGACTTCTGGGCGGAGATGATGCAGATGCTTCAGAGATGTTTGGAATATGAACTCCGGGAACCTGCAAGGCAAAGCAACCGTCAGAATACATTCATCAAAATAATTATGTCAGGGTCCAGAGATCCTACCACCGTGATGTTTGCTTTCCTAAAAAGTTAGTTTCATGAAGAGAACCAAAAAGCAAAGCATATCGTAAACTTAAGATATTATCAAACATCTGGGTCCGGGGAATTTTATCACACTTGGCAAGGACACAGGATGGAAGATGGTAGGAGAACCAAAACACGGAGAAATGACTTGGTGAGGATGAGTGAAAAGGCAAGTCATCGAGCCCACGTGGGTGCCACGTGTGGAGGTATTAAATGGAAGTTATGGCGATGACGGCGGAGCCAACTGTCTGAACGTGCGAAAAGGGAAAGCCACTTGGCTAGGATTGATTGTGCACATGGAAAATAAATGAGGCTCTGATAGACTTCATGGAGGAGAGAGAAAATTGCCTATTTGAAACCGGCCAAGAGCCAAGTTTCAAATAGGTGGTTTTCTGCCTCGAAGCAAGCTCGGAGGAAGAAAACCAGAAACAGAGGTGACTCGACCAGCTTGTCAAGCCATCCAGAAGGATATACATGGAGCCAAGGGATATATACAAAGAAAGGAGGAGATATATAGACTATATTACAACTATATACATATATACATAAATATACAACGCAGGACGACACCCACGAAAAAACCAAACAAGGCAGAAACATATATACAGCTATCTACAAAGTTTACAGAGAGACCACTTCCGCGTAGAGGGTGGACAACCCTCTAGCAGAGCCGCCCCACCAACGGGTGGCAAAACCAGAAACAGGGAGCCAGACGAAATAGAGAAACAAGACGAGACAAGACAAGCAAAAATGAAACAAAAACCAAAGGAAAGCCAGAGAGCGGAAGCAAAATAGAGAGGAGGGAAAGCGGAAATACCAACCTGAGAACGCAGAAGACAGAGGAAAGGAGGATTTACCATAGGAACTCTACAACAGCTTGAGTTATCTGACGATCAGAGTCACCACCATGAAGCACTCGTATTCGCCTGAGAATGACTAAAAATGCTAAGCACTGATTACCACAAACTCTCTGCAAATGCTCTATTAATCACTTTGAAATTGCTCTTCTAATTCACTCTAAGTGCTTGGAAGTTTTAATCATGGTAAATGTGAAAATGACAGATAAGTCCTATTTATACCTACGGTAAAAAGGTAATCCTCCTCCTTTCGGCAATCTCCGGACAAGCAAAACCTCTAGACTCTGGGCCCGGAGATTCTTCGTGATGATATCCTTAAGAACATCATGATGAATAATCCTAGAGTCTGGAATCCAGTTTCCAACAAAGGGCAACCTCCAGGACCGGAGTCCCAGAGACGGAAAGCAAACAAACAAGACACAACACCGGGGAAGAAAACCCCAGAGAAAGAAAATAAAGAGGGAAAGAAAGACAAGGCAAGGCCGCAAGCAAAAGAAACAAAAAAAAAGGGGGAACCCAACATTTTGCACACAAAATGAAGGGACGGGGATGCAGGGCATAATAAATGGTGACTATCTGGGACAAATGCCTTCGCGCATTTGAGAACTATAGAATCTCTGGTTAGCAAAACTGGAACAAGCCACTCCCGCAGTGTCTAACAGGCGAAGAGCAACATATCTGAGAGAAACCAACCACATGAGAATTAGTCTATAGCCCTTCATCAGTGGACGCCAGGAAACGCCGTGTGTGCTTTGGAAGGAAATCAAGCTGATGACCTCTGGGAGGAATAGAGAAGAGGTACTAATCACATCGAACCATTCATCCATTCGCTCGCTTCCCCCGGAGACCGGAGTTCTACCCCGCTTTTCCTCTTGTTATTTTATTTGTTTCTGGATGGGTAAGGTGGTACTTATTTCACCATTAAGCTTAAGCTTAGCTAATTTTAATGGTGGTACTTCTTTCACCTGTCCACCTATATTTGGATGTTTGAAGAGAGGATAAAGCTCCGGACCCTGGAAGAATTCTTTAAAGTTTCAGACCTGGGTCAACCAATCAGTACAGCCGATCTACCCTCAGTGTGTCTGATTACTTGTTCCTTATGTTATTTGTGTTCACTGATTGCCAGACTCCCGAAGAAAACACCCAATGGAGATTCCTCAGAATGTGCCACAACCCATAAAACAACCCCGAAGACCAGGCAGTGGTGTTGGCTAAGCCATGCTCGGTTCCAAACTATCCATGGAATTCATCAATCACTCTTACAGCCTGGTTTCTGTCGACGCGCCGGAGGTACACCCCCTCGTAGTTTCTACGGTAAAGCACATAATTTTTTATCATGAAGTGGGCACTTTTCATCCGCAGGGTGCGGCGTTTGTGGGGAGGTAACCCCTCTGGGCATTTATTGTTTAGCAACAAGTATACCAAATTGGTATACCACGGATCTTGGGTAATAGACTCCACCGTGTAAGTCTGACATTCTATGCGGGGAGTCTCTTCTGCCATTGCTCGACTTAGTCCCTGGCCCCGGACTATCTTCATGGGCTGCATTTCAAAGTCATATTCCTGGAGGATGGCCATCCACTTCCCCCATCTCTCGCCCAATTCACTCTCCATTAGCAGAGACTTGACAGCCTGGTTCGGGATGATAGCATGTACTTTGCTCTGGAGAATATAATGCCAGAATTTCTTCACGGCGTGAACCAGAGTGAAGGCCTATTTTTCTAGTGGTGAATACTAGACTTTGGCATTTTTGAAAGGGGAACTCATGAAAGCTATCGGTCGTTCCTCTCCTTCAAATTTTTGGGTCAACAATGCCGCATCAGAATACGGTGAAGCAAATGAATAAATGTAAAATGAGAGGGAATAGTCTGGACTAGCCAGGACGGGTGCTTCCGTTATTGTCTATTTGATTAGGGTGAACGAATGTTTTGCCATAGGACCCCACTCAATCTTTGTATCCTTCTTCATCATCTTGTTGAGCGGTTTGACTATTTTTGTGAATCTCGTAATGAACCGCCGGATGAAGTTGATTTTTTCGAAGAAGGATCGCATTTCTTTCTTGCTGCCAGGCATTTGTAAGTTTAGAAATGCTTCGACTCTATCAGGGTCTATGGATATACCCTTCTCAGAGACAAAATGCCCGAGAAACTTCCCCTCAGTGACCCCGAATATGCACTTCTTGGGGTTGAGCGATATTCCATACCGGTGACATCTCTCACAGATCTGAGCAAGATGGGAGGCGTGGCCACGCCTATCCTGGGAAAAGATAGTCAAATCATCCATATAGATGATTATGCACCAATTTACGAGGCCCTTGAATGTAATGTCCATGGCCTTTTGAAATGTAGCCCCTGCATTGATCAAACTAAAGGGCATTCTCCTATACGCAAACGTTCCCCACTTGGTGGTAAACGCTATTTTCTCTCTATCCTCATACTTGACCATGACCTGGTTATATCCTGAATATCCATCCAAGAAGGACATCATCTGAGACCCATTTACTATCTGCAACACCTCGTCCAACGAGGGGAGAGGGTGATTATCTTTTTTGGAGGCCTTGTTCAAGTTTTGAAAATCCAAACAAAGGCAGATCTCATCGTTCTTCTTCCTGACAGGGATCGGGTTGGCAACCCACATAGTGTGCCGGATTGGGAAGATTATCCGGGCTGACAGTAGTTTTTCTACCTCTTGATGAATCAGAGGCTCTATCAAGGGGTTGACTGGTCTTTTCTTCTGTCGGAAGGGCTTAGCATCAGGTTTCAGGGGAATAGTATGGGTCATGATGGATGTATCATACGTTTTCAAGTTTTCATAACCCCAGGCAATTACGTCGATGTATTCTCGGAGAACCACGAGAATCTTCTCCTTTTCCTCAAGGGAGAAAGAGGTACCGATTTGAATAATCTTTTCTTCACCTGGATGGCCGATGTTTATGTGTGTGTATTTGGGTACCTGTTAGATCAACACAAACACTTCAATAGATCATTATATTAGCAACATGGGGTTAGTGAAAAATATGAAAAACATAGGAAACCCACTAAAATCGATCTATTGCCTTCTAACTAGAAAGAGTGTGATTAGTTGCATATCAGCCCTCAGAATATGCTCCTAAATCAGTGACCAATACTATCCTAGCATGAAGGATTTTAGTTGAAAACAAGCTAAATGATAGAATAAGCATGCATTTAAACTATAAAAGATGAAATAGAACTAACAACTAGTATGTAATGAAATAGCATGTAATTCTAGCATGAAAATGGCAGCATAACAATGCAATTCTAATCTTAAGTGAAGGCTTATTTGCTCTCAAAACAGGCTTCTATTTATAGAAGAATGGGAGAGAGAGGGGGGACAAGGTTCATTTATGAATTAGGAGGCCCAATAAATGAACATGTAAGAGCTATTAATGCCTAA
>MU227101.1:2236615-2251311 GCA_018584345.1 Thuja plicata
GGTAAATGCATTGCGGGTGCGCGATAAAGAGTCATCGCTCAGTCGCGAGGTAAAAGCCAAGTCATGTAAAGACATTGCGAGAGCGCGACGAGCAGGTAATCGCTCAGTCGCAGAACAAGACTTAAAATGTGATTTTCATTCGCGACTACGCGATGGAAAATAGAATAGTCAAATGATCAATATGCTGACTTGTCAGAAGGAGAAGACATTGAAAAGTCTTAACCGCCAAACAGAAAAGAGAATGACACGGAGGAAAAGAGATGACCAGAGTTTCGAACATGCAGAGAAGGTGATGACAGATTGCAGATGAGAATAGAGAACAGAGAACAGCTAGAGAACTGAGATCGACAGGTAACCACCAGGGTTACAGAATCGAGGAGAAGCCAGAGATAAACAGAGAAGAAGAATCTGTGAAAAGGGTTCAGATAGTTCAGTTCAGTTGAGTTCAGTGAGTTAGTTAGTTGCAGGGAATAGACTAGCAAAGAGTTGTAATCTTCTGTATAATCAATAAAGAGAAGTTTGTCTATATTTTACGTGTTTTGTTGTTCTGAGTTGATTTTTGTAAAGTGTTGTTTTGTTTCTGTTCGATAATATGGGTGCTTCTTGATTCTGATAATCTGCTCAATGGATTGTGACAGTCAAGAAGCATCCACCTTGTACATTATGTTTTTTTCTGTATTAGTGTTAGATGAGAAGCTAGTCAAGTTTGCAAACAAGTCCTAGGCGAGCCTATGGTCCGGCTAGAGAGACTTGTAGAAGAGATAGAGAAATCAGAAAGTGCATGACTGTAATGAATTCAATCATGAAGAGTGAGATACAGTGAGGAGTAATACATTTCAGTGGGTAGGGAACCTAGGAGAGAGGGATCAGAAAAGTCCTTCTGGTTAGGGTCTAAGAGTAGCCCTAAGAGACTCAAGAGTGAGTCTAGAGAATCCTGAATTGAATAGGATTCCAGGTGAGATTCCTAGAAGATAGTAGGAATTTTAGAGAGTTAGGTGACCTCCCCATCACAAAAATCAAAGCATATCATAAACTTAAGATATTATCAAACATCCAAGTCTAGGGAATTTTATCACACTTGGCAAGGACACAGGATGGAAGATGGTAGGAGACATGAAACCCAGAGAAATGAATTAGTGAGGATGCGTGAAAAGGAAATTCATCAAGCCCACGTGGGCGCCATGTGCGGAGGTATTAAATGGAAGTTATGGCGATGACGGCGGAGCCAACTGTCTGAACACGCGAAAAGGGAAAGCCACTTGGCTAGGATTGATTGTGCGCATGGGAAATAAATGAGACTCTGACAGAATTTATGGAGGAGAGAGAAAAGTGCCTGTTTGAAACCAGCCGAGAGCCGAGTTTCAAACAGGCAGTTTTCTGCCTCGAACCGAGCTTGGAGGCGAAAAACCAGAAATAGAGGTGACTCGACCAGCTTGTCAAGCCAGCCAGAAGGATATACATGGAGCTGAGGGATATATATAAAGAAAGGAGGAGATATACATACTATATTACAACTATATACATATATACATGAATATACAACATGGGACGACACCCATGGGAAAACCAGACAAGGCAGAAACATATATACAGCTATCTACAAAGTTTACAGAGAGACAACTTCTGCGTAGAGGGCGGACAACCCTCTGGCAAAGCCGACCCACCAATAGGCAGAAAAACTAGAAATAGGGAACCAGATGAAACAGAGAAACAAGACGAGACAGGACAAGCAAAAACCAAACAAAAACCAAAGGAAAGCCAAAGAGCGGAAGCAAAACAGAGAGGAGGGAAAGCAGAAATACCAACCTAAAAATGTAGAATACGGAGGAAAGGAGGATTTACCGCAGGAACTCTACAACAGCTCAAGTTATCTGATGGTCAAAGTCACCACCACGAAGCACCCATATTTGCCTGAGAATGACTGAAAATGTTAAGCACTGATTACCACAAACTCTCTGCAAATGCTCTGTTAATCGCTTTGAAATCGCTCTTCTAATTCGCTCTAAGTGCTTGGAATTTTTAATCACAGTAAATGTGAAAGTGACAGATAATTCCTATTTATACCCATGGTAAAAAGGTAATCCTCCTCCTTTTGGTGATCTCCGAACAAGCAAAACCTCTGGACTCTGGGCTCGGGGATTCTTCGTGATGATATCCTTAAGAACATCATGACGAATAATCCCAGAGTCCGGAATCCGGTTTCCAACAAAGGGCAACCTCCGAGACCGGAGTCCCAAAGACGGAAAGAAAATAAACAAGACACAACGCTGGGGAAGAAAACCCCAGAGAAAGAAAAAAAAGAGGGAAAGAAAGACAAGGCAAGGCCGCAAGCAAAAGCGAAAAAAAAAAAAGGGGGACCCAACATTTTGCACACAAAATGAAGGGACAGGGATGCAGGGCATAACAGGTCCCTCACTAGTGATAGGAGTAAATACTAGATCTTGAGCCTCTTGTGCTAAAGGTTTAACATTCAAATGCACAATGTGAGTGATAACACACAAGAGATTAATACCTTGATCACTATCACGAAGGACTTTCTTAAGAGCCTCTATATCTTGAATGGAATCTTGATTATGGTTTTCTTGAATAAGCCAATTTCCCATTTTATCAAGTTCGGTGGAAAGTTTTTGTACTTGTTTAGGAGGAACTCTTAAAGAATCATCCTCATCATGAGATGAGTGAGAAGACTTATGCTCCATAGAAGGATCGGAATCATAATTGGTTAAATTGTCATCCGGGATCCTAAGGAAAGGAGAGGAAGAATCAGGATCAAAAGAACCCATAAGTCTACAACTTCTTCTAACTGGGATACTATAAGTAGGACTAGAAGTGGTAAAGCTCATACACCAATGCAATCCAAGTGAACTAATTTAGGAAACCCAAGATTTTGATTTTAATTTTTTTGAAATGTAAGTGCAAGAACATAAAAGAAAGCTAATCTAATATGCATGCAAGGTCTAACATAAAAAATGTAAATCTAACACAAAAAAGAAAGAGTTGTCTATCGTGGGTTCACCAAAATGTAACATAAGAATATGTGTGACATCTAAAATGTAGGGATAAATAAGATGTCCCTTTTATCCTTAGATACACAAAGGAAGGATCCAAATTGATTAACCCCAAAGGAAGGATCAATGCATAAATGAATCAATCATTTGGAAATAAGAATAAAGAAAAAGATCTTAAATTATGTTTTATATAAAAGAATGTGTGATAGATCTAGAAAGATTAAGAAATTTAATTGAAATGGATAGGAGAAAATTACTAACCTTGAAATGTTATAGATCTGAAGAATGCTTTTTTGGGGGTTTGCACTGAGTTTCTAGAAAATCTGCAACTAGATCTGGAACTGAAACGCAAAGAAGAACAAAACCCAGAAATATTTTTCCGGTCTGACATAGTTTTGATTTTGAACCTCAACTCAATGTCAACATTGACCCAAAATTTATGATTCTAACCTAGGGAAGAATCAACCTAAAAAGTCTCTGACAGAAAATTTGTTTCCAGATTCTGATAATTTGCCAAAAAGGGTATCTGAATCTGCACTTCGATCCGCTGTTCTAAACTTGTACCTACAAGAAAAATGGATTTGTTTGTTGGGGGGAGGGGTTTTCCTTGGTCAAACCCTTGTTTTTTAATTAACCTCAAAGTATAATTTAAATTGCATAAGTAAAAAGAAGTAAATGAACAAATTCACCTTGCTTGTATGGAAACCCTTGTGGTCGATTCAAATCCGTGGATCCACAAGTATGTATGCACCGAATGGATGTAGAATGTAGAATGTAGAATGTAGGATGTCTAAAATCAATTGTAGATCTTCAACACCAATCTTTAATGGATCTTGGAATAGGAAGAGGCTTGGAGGAATATGGATGGAGAAATATTCAACAAGAGAGCTCCATAGAGCTTGAATCCTTCAATGGATAACAATGGATCTTCTTGATGAATTGAGTGCTTGAGAAGTTCTTGAATGCTTGAGAGTGGATGAATGCTTCAATGGCTACTTAGCTTTCTTCAAATCTTGATTCTTCACCTTTGGAATTCACTTCTTAAGTCTTTGATAGTTGATGATCATGGTTAGAGAAAATAAGAGGAGAAAGCTTCCTTATATATGAATCTAGGGTACAATCTTCTAGAGAGGCCTACATAGGAGAATTAAATTCTAATTAGACCTATACCCTTAGAAGAGGACCTATATTAAATATAATTTAATATTTGTTGCTCTGAATACCGAAACAACTGACCCAGAAGCATGAATTAATTCTTTCCAAAGCCTAAAATTTGGAAACCCTAGAAATTTGAAATCTAGACCTTAGGTCAGAAAAGGGTTGATTCCAACCTAGGTCAAGGTAAAGTTCAACCTTGAACCAGAAAGGTCAACTTTGACCCTAAGGTCAAATATCCCAATTTGCAGTTTTGGGTGTCAGAAATAGGCTGGAAAAAGTGGGAAATGGGGTAGAAAAGGGGAAAAAGCCAGATCCAAGTTAGAGACCCATTCAAGGCGCTTGACATGACCCCAAACCACTTACTCAAAAGTCTAAACTAGTCTACAATGGAAGTGCTTCCATTTTTTGACTATACACTGTGATATAGAGATCTTGTGTGTGTATCAATTGATGTTTCAGTGGACGGGGGGTAGGCTTGCTTTTATACCTCTCCCTATGAAATGTATTCAGATTTTAAAAGTTGGTTGACATGGAGAAGGATTTCTCACTCTTGTAATGTATCCAATTAGATGATTTGATCTTGAGCCCTTTTTGTGGGGTCAAGGTCACCTCAAGCAACCCTGACTGAGGTCAAGTTAACCCTAGGTAACCTTGACCTAATTCAAGGATTCCTTAGGTGATCTTGACTTGCCAAATTAGGCTAGGTCAAGGATTGGAGGTCCATAATTTGAGGGAAATACCCATTTTTTAGCCAATGTGATAAAAATATGTTAAAATGTTAAGAAAACATAGTGGAAAATATATCAAATCATTATTTTTATTAAAAATATTGAAATTCACACTCAAATGGATTCAATCAAGATTGTCTATTTGTTACAATATTGTCACTTATAAAACCTTATCTTTCTATATAAAAACTACCTACGAGAATAACTTCCCAAACTAACCTGCCTACTTTATTTTATTTAAATTTTAACCTATAACCAAACTAATTAATGTAAGACTCTAACATTTCCCCCCTGATTACATCAATTTGAACAAGAGTGGAACATTTCAAGGTTTGTTCAAACACAATCCTTCTAGAGGCTTTGACGAAATACCTTCACCATTCCTGTCACTCAACCAAGAAATACTAAAATGATTGCATTAGTGGATCTGATGACTATAGAATCTAAAACCATCTATACAACATTATATTACATAAAGTTTTCCCAACCTCCATGCATAATGAGACATGTTACCTCCAAAATTCCACATCTCCTTCAAGTGTGTCTAATGCCTCCTATAGTGTGGCATATGAGATACCTTTCCTTTGAAAGTCCACCTCTCCTTAGAGTGTATCTAATGCCTCCTCAAGTAATGTGGAAACAATCCCTCCTCTATTTTACAAATCCCCAAAAAAAAATATGCACATGAGACACCTTTCCTCTGAAAGTCAACATCTCCTCTGAGTGTGTATGATGTCTCATCAAGTATTTTACAAATAATCAATTAAATATGAATAAACTAAGTGCACCTATAAGAAATCTTTCTCTCCTTTGTCCTTAAAGGGAAAAACATGATACCAAGCCCCCTACTTTCTCTAGGGACATAAATAGGATCCTTCACATGTGATGAATCGTACCTAAGAAAGAAGCTAGCTTGAGATAATAAGAAAAAATGGTTTCCTCTATTGCCTCCAACCTCCAATTAAACCCTTAGTCTTTTATAGCTAGTAGTAGCATTCAAATCTCCAAACTATCTATTAGGTGTAGTGTGAACAACACTAAGAGAATAATTTTTTGATAATATAATGTAATTGACCATTGTAATGGTAAAAATGGTGATCAATTATAAACCGCCAAATTCAACATACTTTGGAATACCAAACTCCCAACAAGGTGAATCCTATTTGCACAACCAAGAGAAAACGGGTGCAAATATGTGATCCACACCAAATATGGGGTTAATTATTTGGTGGATTTCTTTTGTAATGTATTAATTATGATGTAAAAGTGATAAATGATTAGTTAAAAGGAAGAATTAATTCACCTTGAAATGAGAAGGAGAAGGTTGAATTTTCAGATTTAGAGTTGATAATCACCATGCTATAAAAAAAAGAGACTATTCTGGATTTGGAACCCTTGTAGCTGTATCTTCTAGCTGTGAAAAATGTAGATCCTCAGGACAATGCCGACTCAATTTGGCCTTTTCCAAGAAAGTCAACCTTCTCCGAAAGGCACAAAATTTGATGAAATTTGCAGCACGCCTATCACTGGTTCCAAAACTCTTAAAATCTAGATCCAAAACTCTATCACCCATTCTTGCACACAAAAATGAAGGGAAAATTATTGTGGAAAGAGGCTTGCCTTGGTCAAGCCCCTGTATAGGATTAAACTTGAAATGAAATAGATGTAACTTAAATAATGCTATCATGCAACAGATATTAAATCTAAACAACTAAATATATCATACCATTTAGATACAATTGTCTCTAAATACGTGATCAAGAATGTTAATACAATAGCTTTGAATAAAAAAAAAAACCAAAAAGGAAATAATGTAAGAAAATACCTCATGAAATAGATGTTTTTATTCACCTCAATGTTTAATAGAAAAGGAAGACTTAATGGGTGAATGTGGATCTCCTTCTTTGATGCCAAACTCCTTTCCTTGTCCATCAATGGGGGAAAGAGCTAGATCTATGGAAGGAAATGCCTTGCATAAATGGGTGGTTTTGAATGCTTGAATTATTAATAATGAAGGCCTTATTTATTGCACTTGAATATATAATGAGGGGAAGAGGTCTCCTTTTATACACATTTTCGGGCTCAAATCTTGTGAGGCCGACCCTTATTAAGCACCTAGGAGAAATAACCTCGAATAGGGCCCAAAGCCCACTAAATGAAAAACCCATAGGACAAGGTAGACCTTGTAAGATAGGGAAAATTAGAAATCATAAACATGAGCATGTAAAGGGTCATCCCCAAAACCTAAAAAAATCATTCAAAGTAATCCCTAATCTACCATTAAATCCATGAAAGGAAAATGCATAAAAACATGAAATTGTTCAAACTTCAAACTAGAACTCTCTTAACTTAGCTCCAATGTTTTCCTTTCTTATCCATTGAAATTATAGCTCTTTAATTGACAAAATGCACTCAAAAGTGAAAGCAAAAATGATGATAGTGATTATGAGAATACTTGGAACGTGGTAGAAAATAAGGGGAATTTGATCTCAATTTATAGGGATTGAAGGCCAAATCTTCAAATTAGTAAATTGATGTGAAAAATGGAAGATTGTCATAATTGAGGAGTTGAAATTGGAAAAGTGTCATAATATGAAACATTATGACAATGGAAGAGATACATTTTGGAAAGCACAAATTAAGGGCATTTTGGAAGGGAAAGGTGGAGGCTAAATTAGTGGGAAAATGGGAAGGGAAGGTGGAGGCTAGAAAATAGGAGATGGATGATAATTAGTAGGAGGTGAGCACATGTGGAATAATGAGAGAATTTTGAATTTAGAAAAAATTTATTCCTCACAAAATCACAAATTAGGATTGAAGAATTAATTAAAAACTCCATTAATCAAGAAAATGAACAATTAATTAACATTAAATTAATTAATTGTAAAGCATAGGAAAGTGCGATAAATAAATTCTATTTATTTATCCAAGCTAGGACTTAGGGATAAATTATGGGTTGTTTACCCCTAGAAGAAAATTTGTTGATCTTGACCAAATTGATGATATTGATGCGATATAAAATCAATTTTGATGATTTTGATAAAGGTTTGAAATGATTTTGATGATTTTGATAAAGATTTAGAATAATTATGATGATTTTGAAAATGATTCGAAATCATTTTGATGATGTTGAAAATGATTTAAAAAGGGGGTTTGATAATGATAAAAGTGACTTGAACCGATTCCAAATAACCACAAACCAATTTTGATGAGATTCATAAGGTGATAAGATGATTTTGAAAGGATTGAAAGGGTTTTGAATCGATTTTGAATGTTTTGATATTGATTTGAAAGGATTTGATATAGTTTGAAATGATTTTAAAATCATTGAAATTGATTTTGAATACGATCAAATTGGCCAACCGATTAGGGTTATGATGCAAAATTAGAGAAATGTTAATGATGATGACATAGAAGAATGATACAATATTGGTGAATAGAAGACATGTCAAAAAAAGGGGGCACATAGGTGTGAACCATTTTTTAGTTTCTACATTTTTCTCGTCTTTGAGACAATGTGATTATGAGCGTTGTGTCAAAGAAAAATTAAAATATCATGCCTCAGTAGATTGAAAAAATGGAGGTAGGATGTTTTGGGATAATGGAGAGGTGTGTACTAAGAGGGGAGGGGTGAATCAGTACCCTTAAACACTTTTAAACTAATCTTTGTAACCAATTCTTCAAAAATAACTGACTGAGTAGATTGCATACACCAAACATATAATGTCACTACTAAAATGTAAATGCATGTAAAGTAAACAATACACATACATGAAATGAAGTACTCATGACACTATTATTTTGGTATTGCATAAAACCCCTATTAGAAGTAAAAATTGTTATGGGTATGAGAGCCACAAAACTTCACTACTGCAGTAAATAAAGTAGCTTGTTAAAGGTTACAAAGATTGATCAGTTCTGATGATCTTAACCTATTAGGAGTAACAATGAGATTGATTAGATCTAAATCATATGAGGATTTAGCAACACAAATTATGTGTGTGCTTGGTTAAGAGATTTATAGAAAAATGCTTAAGTCTACTCTGTTAGGAGATTTTGGGGTCTATTACAATTGTTAGAAAGTAACAGATTTATGATCTGAACAAATAAAATCTCACTATTGCTGATACATATCCTTTAAGTGCATATAAAATATATCACCTCAATGTGGATGATAATACCTTCTACTCTATTCTGCTTGGTAGCCTTCTCTCTGTTCTAAAAATTGATTACTGCAATGTAGTCTCTATCCTTAAAACCCTTGTTTGATCTCTGATGTTCGTAGTATGGCAGCTACTTGATCATTGCTTGATCAACATACATTACAAAATGACATCTTTAAATTATATATCAAACTCTATGACGTAGTTAGGACTTTACAATAACATCCCTAACCTAAGATCAACGGTGTACATAATTTACCTTGATCATCTAAACATGGGAGATATAAACAATTAATTTTTTGAATCCGTAATTAATGTTCTCCTTGATCATTGTAAACTATTATCCAGGTCACAAAAAAGTTGGTACCTAGATTGATGTGCCATAACAAAATTTTATGTGGCCTCTGGTCCACTTTTTTAATGTTGTCTCTCGGTGCTCGGTATTGTATATGTATCTCGGTTATACTGTTGTTCGGTTATACTGTGTATCTCGGTGTAGTCTACTGCTCGGTAAAGTCTGTCTGTTCGGTAATCACTGCACTTGATTACTTCTGTGCATGATCAGTGCTCTTGGTTAACTCTGTACTTTGATGATTATACTGACTAGCCTATTTGTGAATCCATTACTGACAGTCCATTTTAGTGCATGAATACTAATGACAAACTTCAATTCTCATTTGGAGTAACATTCTCCCCCTTTAGCATTAGTATCAAAAACTTATCATTTAAAAATTACTATACATAGTGACTCCCCCTTTGTACATGATCGGTATATGTATATGACTCTTGATTATATTTTCCCCCTTTACTATACTTATATACATATATTTCCCCCTTTTTTGAAAATAATGACAAAATAAAATATAACTTACAATTTGTCAAAAATGTTAGGATGGGCTTGCTTGAGATTTTCCAGTAGCTTCTCCCATTCCTCCTTTAAATTCTCAAGGGTTAATAATTAAAATTTTATCTAAGCATGCATATCATATATTCTTTCTGTGACTAACAATTCTAGGGTGGCAATCAAATTCTTTGCCAGTGTCACATGTTTTTGCATCATAACTAAATGCAGTAGTAACATTGCCTATAGCTTGGTTACCTATTCTCTGATCTTGTCTTCTTCCTCCTTCAAATCTTGTCTCAACCACTAGTTTTGTAGAGCCTTGGTGTAATGCATCTGCAATGCATGTTTCTTGGTTGATAGACTATTAGCACTATCTTTTAGATCTTGATCTAATTTCTACATCTTTTCACTAATCTCGGTAGTGAAGTGATCTAAAGTGCATAACTATTATAGAATTGTAATGGCTTCAGATATAATAGTTTCTAATCCACTTACAAATTCAGACAAAGTTACTTTGTTTACTGTCACTGCCTAGCTGATCTTTTCAATAACTTTATATTATATCTTATTATCTGCTCTCTCTTCTAATTTCTGCTCAGCATCAATATCAGGTTTGTTAATTTCCTCAGTGAGGATTTCAAGTTGATCAAGTATGGGGGTGTATTCATCTATGTTCACATCAGGAACAACCTGCATTAGAATATTCTTAGTAGTCTCTAGCATGTGTGCACTTTTTCATTCTTGCCTTAGCTTATCCTGTGTTGCTTTTTGGGTGCAGAGTTCACCATACCTTATCAAAGATTTAGGGTCAAAAGTCCGTGGATCACAATCAGGGATTTCAATGATCTCATCAAGTTTCACATGACCATTTCTTCCTTTCTTCTTTTTCTTCTTCTCTTTGGTGCTCGATGAAGGAGATAATATTAATGCTAATTGAGCTTTGTGCTTAGTTTATTGCTTTTCTAGCTCAGTACTCGGTGTGATGACTTGGGAAGCTGCCTCGGTAGCTAACCTAGTGTTAGTAGTAGATGTTTCTACTGTCATTTTTTTTGTGTTACCTTCACCTTTTTCTGATGCATCAGTGGTATATTTAGGTGCATCGCCTTGTTTTGTTCCACCACTATGCTCAATCTGTGTAGCTTATGTATCACCCTTGTCTTCATTTGTGTATGTTTCATTCTCAGGTTTCTTCTGTTGTGCTTCACTCTCTATTTCAATTGCTTGTACCAAAATAGGAAACTCACATGGTATATTTTATCATGCGACTGTTGTAGTGTCTTTCTCATCTATTGTCATGGTTTCTCTGATTGAGTCATCTTCCTTAGCCTTATCATCGGGATCACCTTCAGCTATGTCTTTATTTGCGATCTCTAGATGTCCTAGATTTGTCAATAGTTCAGGAATACCATCCAGTACATTGTCAAAATTTTCATCATCAACATCAATTGTTATTGTTTCTGTACTCAGTCGATGTCCCTCAGTATAAACTGTAGATGCAATGTCTGTTTCTTCCTAGGTGTCCTTGATTTCCTCGGGTGGATTCAATAGTTTGTTCCATATTTGGGTGCTCTCTATATCTACTTCCTTCAAATTTCCTTGTAGAATATTCAATGTTCGTGCCTTCTTACAAAATTTCTTGGCGTACGGTTGCATTATATATTTTATTTTTCTACTCTACAATCGGCTTTAATAAGAGTGAGATATTCCTCTCTCATCTGTTTCTCGGTGGTATGTGCATATGACCATTGTGATGATATCTTATCAAAACATTTAGAGGGAATGTTAGTAGAAAATTCAATAGGAACTTGTTTGAAGTTGATCATCATACCTATTATTTCTTCTTCAAGTTTATCTTTGTGCTCGGTAGTCAGATCTGCATATGCATGTATCTTAGGATGTCCTAATCATATGGTTGATCTGATTGCCTCTGTAATTTCATCAATGGTTTGTTGTGTTTTGTTCTTTACATCCTTAAATTGATCAGGATTGTCATCAGAATCATCCTTGTCATCCTTGTTCCTCACATATTTCTTCCTTTGTCTTGGTGATGGCTTCTCGGTATTACCTTTCTATTTCCTTGTTTGGTATGTGAACTTCGGTTAGGGTCTTGTTATCTTTGCAAAACCTTTCTTCAAAGGTGGTGAATCTGTAGTCACCGATTGTGATCTGGTCTTGGTGGAGACTCAGTCTTAATGATTTTTTGCCTTTTCACCTTTAGTGCCTTATATTGTGCTTCATCAAACTTGATGGCATTAGCATCATGTTCAAGTTCATCATCTTGACTGATCAAGGTCTAATCCTTGGTATCTTCAACTTATTTGTCTAATTATTCATCTATAATACAAAATTTCTTTTCAAGGTCTTGACTATCTTAGTCTTTTTCCTTCCCATCTTTTCAACTTGTAGACCAATAGATATTTGTGTATGGGCTTCATAATAGGTGCCAAATCTCATGGTAGATTTGTCAGCTGGTTCATTTAAAAATTTCTCTATAGCTTCAGAAGAAATTTTGATATCTAATTCATAATCCAATGGAGGTAGCCCTGTTTTCCTTGGTTGTGTTGCTTTGATGATAGTAGTATCAGTGTCAGCTACAAAATAGATTTCATCTTTGTATTTTCTACCAATTGCACTAGAATCCGAGTTCTCTTTTCCATCCTAGCTTTGAACTTAGCAAAATAATCATTCATGACCAGTTCAAAGTTTGTGCCTAAGCTTGTAATCAAATCACCAATTTGCAGTGTAATCGGTCGGTTGGTCTTCCATTTAACAGTACCGATGGAGGTAAAAAGGTTGTGTAGGTAGAAGAATGTGCATAGTTGTAATGAACCAAACTTACATGTGTTCGACCATGCTGATCTGATGGTTTTCATATTTTCTTCAAGTTTCCTCTGCAATATCTCCATGAGATCAAGTTGTAATCCTTTCTTAACAATCTTGTAAGCAATGTCAATAGCTCTGCATGCAACATTGTTCAGTCTTCTAGACTGGAATATCTTATAGCCAATGACATATACATCAAACCTAAGTTCAAGATCACTGATTGAGTTTATCTTTAGACCTCTTTTCTCCCACTCAACTCTTGTTAGCTTTTATATCTTTGTTCTTGGTGGGTACCTTAGGGCTTTAGATTTATCAAATATTAGATACCCAATTACAGCATGAATAATGTCTTTGGTTATCTTCTTCGGTTCATCGAGCCAGATCTTCTCATCATGTACTCTACTCAAAACAATGTGTATCCACTTGATGTGAAAGACCTTCAAAAAATTTAGGGCATTGGTTAACTCTTTAACCTCTAGATGCTTATGATAATCTTTTAACTTCCCATCTGTGCATAGTGACTGATATGTAGAAATGAGCTCAAAATCCCCTATTTCACCTATCTTACAGTGAATGTAAGCATGCACATCTTGAACCAACATAACCTTAGGAAGAATCAATGAAAATGTGTCTTTGTTGTTGGGTTGGGATGCCACCTGCGGATGTATCTTATATTTTGGCTTTATGCAAGTGGATTTAGTAACAAGAACAACCTTTTTCTCCTTCTCCATCTTTGACTTCATGGTTCCAGATGAGGATGTCATGATTTATAATTTAGGGCTTCCATGAATGGTGTTTGAATGACTCGGTAAGTGTAGAATGCATAATGACTAACCTCTATGCTACTCAGAATGTCCTTAGAATCTCTATAGAATTCTCAAAATGCACTGGTTCAAATTTTCTCTCTTTTTCTCTACTCTGCTCTATGATCATTTTGTGAATGAATGAGTTCACATCGATCAAATTTATAGCAAATGTCTTTGGGAGGTGAAATAAATTCTCATCACCAAACACTCGATGAACAAACATTATGCTCAGGATACTTTAGCTCATTGAGTATGCAAAATGCTCAGTTGCCATAGCAACTCAGTTGTCTCTCACATATTCACCGAATGACATTACTAACTCGGTACATATTAACCGACTCAACTAGATAAAATTAATCAACAATATAATACCATAGTGCATCTCAATTCATTCTAATTTGGTATTTGTATAATGAATACAGGAACTGATGTAAGATATAGCTTTGCAAAACATAGTTCCTTACATGATTTTATTGCTCAGGTGGAGATGGTGGAACCACCTTATCTATTGGATGAGGTGTCACCAATTGTTGTGCTTGGTCCTGCATTATTACTCGATGCTATTGGAGATTTGATTCTGAATAGTTGATTGATTGTATGTTTGTCATTGATGACAGCATATAATACACAACAATACTTCTGTATGTACTTATCCATATGATGACATGATAGATACATGTTTTTGACATGTTTATTATGCTATGTTCATACATGCAAACCCAGATATGAAGTTTCAGTAAAGATATGTAATTCTATTGTTGGCAGTTACAGTTCTGGGAGTTAACAGTTTAAGGCCGACATATGTGACATATTCTTGAGTTGCACCTATCTTCAAGATATGCATGTGTATATTCATGATTAGTTATGATTTGGTGATATTAATCCAAAGGCACCAAACGTGTTTCAAGAAGATTGCAAAGTTATGGTCAAATTGGTGAAGCTGACTTAATGAAGCGACGTGTCTATTCAGTTTATACTTGTGCAGTTGTAATTATGCTTGCGCACTTAGTAGAGTTGAAAAGGATGTTATAAAGAGTTGTCTTATAGGTCCCATGATCTCATACTTGGTGTATGTACTTATAGAAGGTCATTTGTGATAAGAAGAGTTGCAAAAGCCAGAGATAAGAAAAGCAGAGCAGAGTGTTAAAGTAGCAGAGCTATATTTA
>MU227101.1:2255242-2286810 GCA_018584345.1 Thuja plicata
AAAACATTGTACAAATCTATGATTGGAAAGCTTATTTATCTAACTCAATCAAGACCTGACATATCTAATGCAGTTGGAATTGTTGGAATATTTGCAGCTGAACCCAAGCATAATCACCTAATGGCAACCAAGAGAATATTTAGATATCTTAAGGGAACTATAGACTATGGTTTATGGTATTCTAAATTAGAGAATACACAACTTCATGTGTATACTGATGCAGATTGGGTAGGTTGTATTGATGATAGGAAGAGCACTTCGGGAGGATCATTATTTCTTGGAGAAAGGTTGGTATCTTGGACAAGCAAGAAGAAAAACTATATTTCTTAGTCAACGACAGAGGTAGAATATGTTGCAATAGCACTGAATTTTACAACAATTGTTTGGATCAAGAAGATGGTTAAATACTTTGGTATTCAAGTTGATTATCCTATTTTTATTCATTGTGATAAAACCAGTACTATTAACATGTCTAAGAACCCCGTGATGCATGTAAAGACAAAACACATAGAGATCAAGTACCATTTTTTGAGAGAAAAAGTTGCAGACAAAGAAGTAAAATTGGACTATGTAAGCACAAAAGATCAGTTAGCAGACATTTTAACAAAGCCTTTAGCAAAGGATACCTTTGAGTATCTAAGGGAGAATTTGGGAGTAATTCTCTCTCTTAAGTTTGATTAGAGAAAGCAGCAAGTATATCAGTCCTGTGTGACTGATGAATGGTTGACTACTCTGCTTCTGGATTAGTACCTGTGCATAATGGTTTATGGTGCCCTTTTCCATTGATGTCAATGGGGGATTATGTACTAAAAACAAGGAACACAAACAAAGAGCTAAACAAGGAACACATACACGGAGCTTATACTCTGGGGGAGTATACCTATAAAACACATTCTATGTAACTGCAGCAGTGTAGATGAATCTTTGATGAGGATATTGAGAAGATTGTAAAAGAAAGAAGACACCATGAACATAAGTTTTTTTTATCATATGTTTCCATCAATGCCAAAGGGGGAGATTGTCAGAGATTTGATTCTGAATAGTTGATTGATTGTATGTTTGTCATTGATGACAACATATAATACACAGCAGTACTTTTGTATGTACTTATCCATATGATGACATGAAGAATTGTGTGGATAGATACATGTTTTTGAGATTTTTATTATGCTATATTCATACACGCAGACCCAGATATGAAGTTTTAGTAAAGATATGTAATTCTGTTGTCGGTGGTTGCGGTTCTGGGAGTATAACGGTTTAAGGCTGACATATGTGACGTATTCTTGAGCTGCACCTATCTTCAGGATATGCATGTGTATATTCATGATTAGTTATGAGTTGGTGATATTCATCCAAAGGTGCCAAACATGTTTCAAGAAGATTGTAAAGTTATGGTTAAATTGGTGAAGCCGACTTAGTGAAGCGACGTGTCTATTCAATTTATACTTGCACGGTTTTAATTATGCTTGCGCGCTTAGTAGAGCTGACAAGGATGTTATGAAGAGTTGTCTTACAGGTCCCATGATCTCATACGTGGTGTATGTACTTATAGAAGGTCATTTGTGATAAGAAGAGTTGCAAAAGCCAGAGATAAGAAAAGCAGAGCAGAGTGTTAAAGTAGCAGAGCTATATTTATCATATGTTGATAATATAGATATTGAAGTTGAAGCTTTCAGAATATAGATAAGATTTTTGTAGTGCTTTACAAGAGGTTAAAGCATCAAAGCACAAAAGGAACTGATCAGACAAGCAGTGTCACAAACAACAGTTCACCTTGTTGATACAGTGTGTATCAAATAACCAGAAGGTTTTAGCCTTCACCACTTGGATAGTGAGTCCTTGGACAGTGAGTCCACCACCCCTAATAGGGTTATTGTAAAAGACTCCTAATAGGGTCAGACCCTTAACCAGGTCACTATACTACTGCATTGTAATGAACAACTCCTAACAGGGTTGAAAGATCATTTAACAGGGATTACTATAAACAGTATAGTTCTTTGTGGGTGCTAATTCCCATCGGGGTTTTTACCATTTGGTTTCCCCATAATCAAATTGTGTGTTGTGTAATGTGTTATCTGAATGTGCATTTACTTTGTATCAATCTAGATTAATACGTATAAGAAAAAGATAAAGTTGTTGATAACTGATTCACCCCCCCCCTCTCAGTTATCCCTGAAGTATTCTAACAGATGCTTTCCTCCACATCTGATTTTTGATCCTTATGATTTATTCAATTTTATTTCCATTTCCATAAGTATTTATTCAGTCTGCACAATCTCAGCTTAAGTGACCGACTTTGTGACAGTGAGAACATGCCATTCCAGAGTTTGGCCAATTCCTAGACTTGGTTCGTCATTATCTTATACAGTTTTCTACTATATGTCCATGTTTACCATAAGATGTACAACTTCTCAAAGTGTTATAAACCCATGCATAAGCATTTCCTCGTCTTCTTTGTTGATTTACCTTTTCTTGTCTTTTAGGCTTCTAGATTTGCTTTGTGTTTTTCTTGCATGCTTGTGATGTATGACCATGCATGTTGTAATTCTGACAATATTTATCCATGTATGGTTTCTTCTATGGTTTTTTCAACTTGGATCTACACTCATGTTCCTGATGTCCATGTTTATTATAGCTATAGAAAATACCATTAAATTTAGGAGGGTTTCTAGAAATACCTTTTGCTTTTCTCCTGTAAACATTTGATGTGTGGCCTAGTTTTCCACAATGATGGAAAGAGGGCTTCTTAGGCTTCATACTTGAGTATACATTCCTTTTTTCATCTTGATTTGATGATTCTCCTTGCTCGGTATACCCTAATCTTGTATTGTTGTTTAGTATTCTTTGATGGTTCAGAAACTCATCCATTCCCTTAGTACTTTCTTCAGATCTCTTAATCACTTCATTATGTTGTTGTAAAATCTTCACTTCATTTCTTAATTTTTCATTTTCTTATTTCAATACACCAATGTCTTCTATTATTCTTGCAAGTTCAATATTCACTTGGTTTTCCTTATTATTCATAGAAACCACTTGATTGGTGATTTCAAAGTAATGTTCAGTAAGTCTCAATATCTCAGATTCCTCTTCTTGTAACTTTTCAGTCATTTGTCTTTTGTCATCAACAACCATGTTTCTATCTTTTTCAGCTTTCTTTGCATCATTCAAGACTTTAACCATTCTAACCATTTGTGTATCTTGACCGATCTATAGTGCTTTCACTTGTTCAGTAAGTTGTTGGTTGCTCTCAGATAGATTTGATATGATTCCTTCATATGAATCGGATATGCTACCAGATTCTGATCCAGATGTGTCAAATGGGTCATGAATCTCTTCTTCCTGATAATTAGTCTCATGAAAACAAAGTTCCATGTCCTTTCTCTTAATCAACATCTCCCTGAGTTTTTCTTTGGCTTTCTTGTATTGTTCGACATAGATCTGCAACTGTAACTTTTTATTTTCAATAGTTTTATCAAGTGTATACCTTTCCATTGTAAGATCTTTTCTCTTCAGCGATTAAACCTTCCAAACAAGACAACTAGCTCTGATACTAGTTTTTGGGATAATGGAGAGGTGTGTACTGAGAGAGGGGAGGGGTGAATCAGTACCCTTAAACACTTTTAAACTAATCCTTGTAACCAATTGTTCTTAAATAACCGACTGAGTAGATTGCATACACCAAACATATAATGTCACTACTGAAATGTAAATACATGTAAAGTAAACAATACACATACATGAAATTAAGTACTCATGACACTAGTATTTTGGTATCATAGAAAACCCTTGTTAGAAGGTAAAAAATTTGGTGGGGATGAGACCCATAAAAATTCACTACCACAGTAAATAAAGTAGCTTGTTAAATCTTACAAAGATTGATCACTTCTGATGATCTTACCCTATTAGGAGTCACAATGAGATCGATTATATCTACCTCATGTGAGGATTTAGAAACACTAATTATGTGTGCACTTGGTTAAGAGATCTACCTAAAGATGGTTAAGTCTACTCTGTTAGGATATTTTTGGGTCTATTACAATTTTTAGAAAGTAATAGAATTGTGATCTAAAAAAATATAGTCTCACCATTGTTGATACATATCCTTTAAGTGCATATAAAATATATCACCTCAATGTGAATGATAATACCTTTTGCTCTATTTTTCTCGGTAGCCTTGTCTCTATTCTAAAAACTTATTACTGCAATGTAGTCTCTATCCTTAAAACCCTTGTCTGATCTCTGATGTTCGTAGTATCACAACTAATTGATCATTACTTGATAAATATATATTAAAAAATGACATCTTTACATTATATATCAAACTCTATGACCTAATTAGGGCTTTACAATAACATCCCTAACCTAAGATCAACAATGTAAATAATTTAACTTGATCATCTAAACATAGGAGATATAACCAATTAATGTTGTGAATCCATAATTAATGTTCTCCTTGATTGTTGTAAACCGTTATCCAAGTCAGCAAAAATTTGGTACCTAGATTGATGTGCCATAACAAATTTTATGTGGCCTTTGGTCCACTCGGTTAATGTTATCTCACAGTACTCGGAATTGCCTATGTATCTTGGTTATACTATTGTTTGGTTATACTGTGTATCTCAGTGTTGTCTACTGCTCAGTAAAGTCTGTATGTTTGGTAATCACTGCACTCGGTTAACTCTGTGCATGATTAGTGCTCTCGGTTAACTTTGTACTTCAATGACTATACCGACTGGCATGTTTGTGACTCTATTACCAACTGTCCATTTGAGTGCTTGAATACTAATGACAACCTTCAATGATCATTTGGAGTAACGGATGCCCCCTAAAAAAATTGGGCAGAAATTGACATGAGGACAATTTTTTGAAAAGAAAAATAATTGCAAAAGAGTGATGGAAGAAATGTTAGTAAAAAGCAGAAAATAGATAAAGAATAGTTAATAATGCTGAAAAATTTCTTTCATAGTGCACTTTTATCTAGAGAGATTTATTTAATACTACAAAATGAATGTGTCGCACCATGAAACAGAAAGCCAGTGAAATAATGTGATCCCTTTGCGTAAAAAAAAATGCAATTGCAGACAATGAATGTTTCCATCCATCTTGAAGCATATGCCATACGTTCCCCATAAATTTATGAAAAATACCCTGCAAACAAAAGAAAAAAAACAAAAATAAAGGACCATGAACCATCCCAACCACTCTCATCACTTAGTGATATCGTGGAGTAGCATAGGAACATGACCTAAGATAAATCAATGAAAGATAAGACTCACTAAACCAAACAAGTCAACAACCATTCTAATCTTATTGTCAAAGTTGATAGTTTGTTTGATGATGATGATGATGATATGTTTTAAGAATGAAGTACCCTGTCTAAGATAGATATCATCTAGTTTTGAGTATACCACACCCTGTATGAAAAAATAAAAAGTTTGATAAAGGAATAATTATGGTGATAGATTGATAGGAAAAGTTTGATCTGATTGATTTCTGACTTGATTAGATAGTTCATCTATTAATGCGTAATTCCATTAAGCGCAAAGTTTGATAAGTCTTAAAATTGCGTCTGCACTGATGCCTGTCTTGTCACAAGGGGCAATCTATTAAAAACAACAAGCGATTATGTACATGATGAAAATAAAAGGACATTTATTGCTTTGGATTTTTTTATGATTTCTTACTTTTTAGGATTGTTGAAAATATTTGATTTGTTTGTGCTTTTCTCGGGACATTTTATGCTTTTTTAAGGATTTTATCAAGAATTTTTATGGTTTTTAGGGATTTTTTCAGCATCATATTCAATTTTTATAGTCTTTTTTCAGGATCATATTTGACTTTTTTGAAAATTTTCAAGACATTATATGGTTTTAAAAAAAATCAAGACATTATGCATTTTTTAAAATTATTTTTTGGACATTAATATTTACATGAGAAAGATGTGTTGAACTTCCGCCAATATCTATCAAGACAAGGAAAATATGGATTGATGGATGGACTGGTAGATGGAATAAGGCCAAGGGTCTCTTATTATGACGTTGAATTTGTTAGGGTGCCAAGGACTATCCACAGAATGGGATAATATTTTTTTTCTAGGATAAGGGAATGAACATGATAAGATAAGGTGATGGCATGCGATGTATAGGAATGGACATGTAAAAATGTTTTTTGAGCACATATTTTGTATTTCAATCCTTATTTTGTATCAATAGAAAGAGAGGGATTTTGATTGGAAAATGATATGACATGCATAAGGCAATTTCATGATATGGATAGGATAACAAAAATCAATAGTGGACAAAGGATAAGGATATGGATTGAGGGTTGTGATAAGATAAACAATATGGACCAAAGGTTGTGATAAGATAGGTGATATGGACTAAAGGGATGTGGATAAGATAAAGTAGATAGGATGTGTGATGCTTCTAGGGAGATCCCTAGCCTTGCCAAGATCAAAGTTCGGTAAAGGGGAATATGGATGTTGATAGGATAGGGGATATGAGGGACAAAGGGATAATGGAGGAAATCATAGGGGTAATTAAGGATAATGACATGGGTATGATATGATAGGAAGATATGGACGAGACCTTCCCCTAAGTATAGAATGCAAGAAGTTCATAAATTACACATGATGCTTGTTTGCCAAGTTTTCATCATGGTACTTGTCCAAAGTGCATGTTTACTAGGTTTTCACTATTGGATGAGATTATTTCTCTTAACTCTTTTTTTGTGTCACCAAGACACCTATTTTCCAGGTTTTCATCAAGGTAACAATTTCCTTTTTTCTTTTTCTTTTCTCTTTTTTGACTTTTTTTCATTTTTTTCACAGCTTTTTGACCTTTTGGAAATATTGGATGCCTGATATGACATGGATAGAGGACTCAAGTGCCTTAATATTTGGATGGTTCTCTTGAAAGGTATGAAATAAGGGGGCATAACTATGATAGTATGCTCAAAGACGTTCGTAGGGCAACAAAAAAGGATATGAAAGGAGTGATTAGATTAAGTGTGATAAGGGTTTAGGAACAAGAATGGATAGGCTAGATGAAAGGTTGGAAAATAGGTGTTGGATAATGGAGAGAATGTAGAAATAATTTCTTTGGAGTGGAAGAGAATGTGAACAAGAACAACATTGGCATAAATCTTGAGGGGTGATAGAGTGATGGAGGAAAAGGAGATTTTGGATTTGGAGAAGGAATGCGAAT
This sequence comes from Thuja plicata, assembly GCA_018584345.1. Classification (NCBI taxonomy): domain Eukaryota; kingdom Viridiplantae; phylum Streptophyta; class Pinopsida; order Cupressales; family Cupressaceae; genus Thuja; species Thuja plicata. The sequence continues at coordinate 2,262,451 of MU227101.1, forward strand.
GGATTTTGGGATATAAGGACCCAAAAGGGATTTGGAAAGTAGGAGACATCTAGATGGAGGGAGAGCAATTTTGGATGCTAATTTGGATTTTTCTTTAGGACTATGTGCTTCAAGGAGCTTCTTGGAATCCACATGCATTTTGTTTTTTCATTTTTTGTGGGTCCTTGGAACGTGTTGATTCTACAAGAGATTTAGGAACCCATATTTATTTTGACTTTATTTTTTTCTCAATGGACCTTTCTGGATTTTTGGAAATTTCTTTTTCTTTTTGGATCATATTTTTCTTTGTTTTCACATGTCAATTAGACTAGAAATGTTTATCCTTGAAAGCATGGGGATTTCTTGACTTATGGACTTTACACTTTGCATCCAAATTTCTTGGAAGAGGAATGGGATTCATGGATAGATATAAATTATATGGAGGCCTTTTGGATGGGAAGAAGTCTCTCAAAGATGTGTACCTTTGCTAACTTGCATTTGGGAAAGAGTAAGTGGATTGTGAGATAGTGGATAGAGGGATATATGGACCTAAGATGGATGGAAGGGATGAAGGGGGAGGTATATGTTTGGATTTGGATTTGGAAGGGATACCAATGTCTTCAGATTGAGATTTTTTATTGAGGCCATGACCATTAGACTTTTCTTGTACATCACTAACTCATTTGACTACAAAATCTGACAAAATCAAAATTCCAATAATTGAACACATCATTGGGTACCTATGAAATTTTATTTTATTTTTCTAAATTTATGCCTGACGTTCATTGAAATTTTGACGATCCTTACGTTAGTCTAAGTTTTGATGAATGTCGAGCATAATTTTCTTTTTAAAATATATAATTTTATTTTATTGTTTTATACCTTCACAACTTGCAGGTCCATTATTTGAACTAAAATGATAAAATTGATAAAGGAAAAAGCACCTTAATTTTCTCTTTGATCGATCATTTAGGGTTTTGAAACCCTAAGTCCACACCATTTTCCATCTACTAAAAAAATTTATGTAACTCTCTCTCTAGACAGCGTTGAATGGGACTAGGGTTTGGAGCCTATGTCATTATGTATTTTCAAGGTTTTCCCTACATATCTGGAGAATTTGATGACACTTTTGGGATATTTCTCACATACATTTCACAAATTTTATTTCCTTTGATAGGTGTGTATCTATCATAGAACTACCATCTTTTTTTATCTTCTTTGGTCTTGATGGAGTTTGAGGGATTGCTTTAAGGGATTTATACTATATGTATTCCTCTATATATTCATGCTATGATAGCATTGATATTGACTTTCACATTGTCACAAAATAAAATAGTGAAAACATGCTTCCTTCTTTCCCTTGTGGTTGTGGCTCTTCCCTGTTGATCTCAATTTTTTGTGTAAATTCTAGTCGTTGTTTCCTTTCTTCATAAATTGTGAAGCTGTGTGTATTCTTTCTTAAAAATAAAGTAACAAAAATTTCCACTTTCTCTTCTTCCCATGGTTTCTATTGACATTACTATTCAGTTCGAGGGCTTATAAGAATTTTTTTGTAGATAAGGTATATTCACAAGCCATGTTTGTTGAGTAAACATTCTTTGTATATACCTTGGTCATTGCTGATGTGATCTTTAGATATCCATCTACTTATGTATCTTACCTTTGACACAGACTTTGAGTCTATGATCTTACCTTGCTTTAATTTTTGAAGCTAACTTTGAAAGATTCATTTCGGATAAATAAAAGTCTCTTATAGAACCTTGCAACTTTCAGAAACTTTTTGCTCAAACCCCTTGGATAAAATTTCAGCATGACTTGAAAACACTGATGAAAGATGATATTTCTCTTCTCAACTTATAGAAAATACTATTATTAATAACAGAGAGGGGGTGAATCAGTGGCCTCAAAAATTAATCCTTAAATCAACACTTAAAACTTATAACCACAAATTATGTCTCTAGTTATCTTCTATCCTACAAGATGAATGCCTTGAATTACTTATATCAATTTACTACTTGTTGGATTGCTTTGTAAATATCTCTTCTGTATGATTACCGATAAGCAGTCAACTATTTACCAAAACACAGTAAATATGCAAAGTATACCGATCAATCCAGAATTGCATATGTGAAATGTAAAATAGTAAAATAATAAAACATAAACACATGACACATGGATTTTTAATATGGAAACCCTGTTAAGGGAAAAACCCTTGGGACCGGTACCCCAAATTTATACTCTTCTAAAGTGAGCTCTGTTAGGAGCCAACCCTGTTAAAGGTTACAAACACATTGTTAGGTGTGAACTTGTTAGAGGATTTAAAAGATATTTTATCACCTAGTATCTGGAATCTACTACTACCATCCTTGATCAAACACTCACTTGGCCTGTCAATAGGTATCGGGCATATCCAATGCTACTTTCATGATCAAATGTTTTGATACTCCTTGGGATGTATCTCAATTGTAAAAGACTTTTAAGTCCTGCTCGATTAAGAGACTTGATGCTTCAATGGTTAAACTGAAACATTAATGATATGTTCATGCAAACAACTTGATTGTAGATTTTTAGATCTATTGTAAGTGCAGTACCTCTCTGATCAATATAATCAATTTTATACCATTGCTCCACACTTTTCTACTCTGTGATGTTGTCTCACTATTTGTCGGTGTTTGCAGAATCTAGTTCTTTCCTCAGCTTGTTGATTAGGACTGAATGAAGACTTTCTTCTCCTTCAAATTTTATTCAGCATCTTTCCTCTTCTCTTTTTTACCCCACACTCAATTTGTAATTAATTGGGTTTGTCTCTTTATAGACATGATTTACCTTTTCTTGGCTTTCTTGATTCTTGGCGTGATCCACAATTATCTCCAATTAGATTTAAAGAAAACTCCAGTTTTATCTCATTGAGATCTTCTTGCCAACTGGACAAATCAGCTTTAAATCAATTACTTATCCTCATCTTTATCTAGATGATTAAAATAATGATAAGTATCAGTTAGGTCTATATTTATCTCTTGACAGCTAAGCATTTTTTCATTTTCTGAACTCTCTATTCTGTTGGTCAACACTTCAGTTAGTCATCAGTGATAACTGATTATTTTGTTGGTGTGACTTCAGTTGTCATCGGGATCTCTGTCCTTGTCTTTTCTGTCAGACAATACTATGATTCTATCTTCTGGGTTACTCTGTGTTTTTCTTAGCGGGCAACACTATGACTTTGATCATCGGGTAATAGTGTGACTTTTCTCTTTAACTCTGAGCATCGGTGTGCACTCTATCGGTGTATATAGTCACTTTGTGAATACTTGACTTATATGTATTACTGATAGCATATCCTTGATTCATCAGTTCTTTGAAGTCCTTGGTAGTATGTCCATGACCATACAGATTATATCAATTTGACATCAATGACAATACAATACATTAACTGATTTAAAGCCTTGCATGATGATCAACTTAACATCTTCAAACATTCAATCAGTTACATGTCATCAATTTCTCCCTTTGGCATTGATGGCAACATGCTACATTATCATACTATATTGTTTCTAATACAATATGAAATATATAGTTTCATCAAGCTTTCCTAATGTAACTATTACAAATGTCTAGCTTTCGATAAGCTCAAATAGCTTTGATTTTATTCTTGCAGCTTTCTTTATGTCTTTAATCCCTTCACTAGATAGATGTAGAATATTTCTCTATTTGATGTGATGCGTTCTTCTTCTATTTCAAACTCTCTCCCTTTGGCTGTTCTCCTTTCTTTTGATGTCTCTTGTTAGCAATTCTTTCCATTTGTGTGTACTCTCCCATTCTTGTTACATCTCTCCCTTTGGATACTTTGATGGATATAATCTCTCCCTGGGGTGATAATGGATATAGTCTCTCACTTTATCATTATGATAATGAGATACTTCTCTCCCTTTGACAACAATGCCAAACGAACATCTTTGTCAAACAAATATTTGGCAGTAATGTCAAATGGATTCCTTCTATCCATAATATATTCCTTAAATTTCCCAATCTATTAGTAATAACTCTGGTGCTCAGAGTAGATAAATACCTTGTTGTGTATAGATTTATCATTGAAGTCCATCTCTCTTCTTGCATCAACATGAATGATATTCTGATAATATGTAGGTTGATGTAGCCTCCTAGTCATCTTATTGACCAGTAGACAAGGGTATGACCCCAAGTCTCTTTCTCAAGTACTCAAATTCATCCTTGGGCAATGGCTTGGTGAATATATTGGCCAATTGATCCTTTAATTTCACATACTCAAGTATCACCTCCTTTGCTTGAACTTGTTCTCTCAAATAATGATACTTGATGGCAATGTTCTTTATTTTAGCATTCATAACTGGATTCTTGGAAATGTTTATTGCACTTGTATTATCACAATAGATAATTACTGGTTCAAGAATTTTCATATGCATACCTTCCAGTAATTGTTTGATCCATGCAATATTTGAGTAGTTTGCAGCAGTAACAACATACTTTGCCTCTGCAGTAGACCGAGAGATGCATCCTTGCTTCTTGTTGATCCATGTGACAAGTCTGTCACCTATGAAGAATGCTCCTCTAGTTGTGCTCTTTCGGTCATTAATATTTCTAGCCCAATCAGTGTCAGTAAAGACCTTAATTTCAAATTTTCCTTCTCTTCTATACCATAAGCCATATTCCTCAGTATTCTTCAAATATCTTAGGATTCTTTTCACAGTAGTCATATGTGATTCCCTAGGATTAGTAGAAAATCTTGCAACTATTCCTACTGCATGTGCAATATCTGGTCTAGTATGTACAACATATATGACTTTTCCAATCATAGATCTGTACAAAGTCTGATTTACCTCTGGTCAGCTTACATCCAGTTTCCATCGGTGTTCCAACTGGTTTGGACTCTTCCATCTTGAATATTTTTAGTACCTCTTTTATGTATTTGGATTGTGTAATGAAAATACCTTCATCTTGTTGCATGATCTATAGACCAAGAAAGAACTTGATCTCTCCAAACATATACATCTCAAACTCTTTGCTTATTTCATTTGAAAATGATTTGCATAGCATATCATTGCCTCCAAATATGATGTCATCAACAAATATTTCAGCAATAAAAATGTTAGCATCAGTATCTCCCCTCAAATAAATATTACTATTTTCACTAGTCCTTACAAATCCAATACTTACAAGATAGGAATGAAGCCTTTCATACCAGGCTCGGGGTGCTTGTTTTATTCCATACAGGGCTTTGTGTAGTCTACATACCATGTCCCTCTTGTTTGGATCAACAAACCCTTCTAGTTGTTCAATGTATATCTCTTCTTCAAGTATTCCATTTAGGAATGCAGACTTGACATCCATTTGGTATACCTTGAATCCTTTACATGCAGCATAAGCAAGTAATATTCTTACTCCTATCCTAGCAATGGGTGCAAAGTTCTCTCCATAGTCAATCCCTTCTTCTTGTGCATACCCCTTGCATACTAGTCTTGCTTTATTTCTGGTGACTTCTCCATTCTCATTCATTTTATTCCTAAATATCCATTTTGTATTGATGATATTCTTGTCATCCGGTCTCGGTACAAGTGTCCATGTCTTGTTTTTCTCTATCTGCTCAATCTCTTCATTCATACCACTTATCTATTCATCATTATCAAGTGCAGCATTGATAGATTTTGGCTCATAATCACAAATAAGACATCTTGTATTTAGAGACTTACTTCTGGTTCTCATACCAGCCTTCTTATCTCCAATGATCTAGTTTTGTGGATGGTTCCTTGTAACATATCTTGCAAGTATAGGTTTAGATCTTTGTCTATCATCTTGATCATCATTTTGTCCTTCAATTTGTTCTTCATCCCTATGTGCATCATCTTGAGAAATATTTTGATCATCGGTATTTTCAACCTGATGCTTGGGTACAATGATCTGTTTCTTGGGAGCTCTACATTGTTCGTTAGGTAGAGTTTTAGGTTCCTCATTATAAGCAAACCTATTGTAGTCCTCTGGTTCTTTAGTATTTTCTTTTTCATTCTTCTCTGCAAATTCATCTATCTTTACATTTGCACTTTCAACAATTTTGTTTGAGGCTTTATTAAGACATTTATAAGCCTTGATTTTGGTGGAATACCCTAGAAAGATTCCCTCATCACTCTTGGAGTCAATTTTTCCATTTCTATTATCTTTTAAGATATAACATTGACTGCCAAAAATTTTGAAATAACTTACATTGGGTGTGTATCCATACCAAAGCTCATAAGGTGTCTTTTTGGTGTCTTTCTTTAATTGTACTCTATTTAATGTGTAAATAGCAGTAGTTGACAACTTCTCTCTAGAAGATTTGGGTGATGCCTTTCTCTATCACCAGTATCCTTGCACAATCAACTATGGATCTATTCCTTCTTTCAGCAATTCCATTTTGTTGTAGTGTTCTCGGTGCAGAGACTTGTCTCTTGATTCCATGTTCATTACAAAAGTTAGTGAATTCATCTGAAATAAATTCCCCTCCTCTCTCTGACCTTAATAATTTTAGTTCCTTACCACATTGTTTCTCAACCATTGCTTTGTACCATTTAAACATCTTAAATACTTCAGATTTATCTTTTAGAAACATGACTGTCATCATTCTAGAGTAATCATCAACAAAGAGAATAAAATATGTATCTCCATAATAACTCTTTGTCCTCATAGGTCCACATAGGTCAGTATGGACTATCTCTAGAATGGCATCAGATGTATGGGTTTTACTTTTGAAACTAGACTTTGTCATCTTACCTTTTTGACAATTCTTACACATGATGTTGTTGGGCTTGGTCATCGTCGGTAAGCCTCTTACATTTCTTTTTTTGCTTATTTTTATCATGTTGTCAAAGCTCACACGACACAATCTATTGTGCCAAAACCATATGTCTTCATTTCTAGCCATTAAGCAAGTGGTGTCAGTATCATTCAGATAGAATAAATTAACTTTTCTTTGCTCACCGAGACCAATCAGAATTCCTGATTTATTGAAGATCTTTGCCTTCTTATTTTCAAATGCTACTCTGTGACCTGAATTATTCAACTGAGAAACACTCAGTAGATTATAATTCAATCCATTTAACCAATAAGAATTTTCACATTTTATCTGGTTATCCAACATTATGGTTCCTCTACCTTCAACTTGACAAGGTCTATCATTACCCATTCTTACTGAGCCACCTTTATAGTATTCAAAAGTCTCAAAATTTCACTTTTCACTAGTCATATGGTGAGTGTAGCCACTATCTATGATCCAGACATCATTTTTACTAACTTTAGATATGAGTGCAATTTCTAAATACCTTTATTCATCCTGATCCAAATCATCTTTTACGGCCAAAAACACCATCTCGATGTCTTCCTCAGATTCGGTGTCAGTATCATCATCTTTTCCTTTTGCTAGATAACTGGCCTTCTTTCCTTTGTCCTTGTAGTCTTGGGTATCTCTTCTTTCTGATTTTTGGTAGCTTCTGTAATCACCTCTGTCAGACTTATTTTCAAATGACCTGTCATTTTGTTTGTCATCTTTTCTTCTGTTAGGACATCTTGCAGCAAAGTGTCCAATCTCTTTACAATTAAAACAAACAAGTGGTAATTTACCTTTGCCTCTCTGCATTCTTCTTGCCATAAGTGCTTCAATTTCATCAAGATCTTCTTCTTCACTTTCACTATCACTATCTTTTCTCATAGTGTGTTTATGGCTTGATTTACTTATTCTCAAAGAAGATTTGAATGCAGACTCTATGTTTGGTAAGACACTATTATCAAATTTGTTCATCTCAAATGAAATCAGTCTTCCAATCAAATTATCTAGAGTAACATTGTTGTTTGCTACTGCTCTCATTTCTTGAATGGAAGATACTCTAATAGCATAAGTAGGTAGTAAGGTTCTTAGAATTTTACTTACCATTGTATCTTCTTCTAGTACACCTCCAACTCCTCCGATAGCATTGACTACCTCTTTGATTCTTGTGTTGTACTGGGTGATGTTTTCACCTTCTTTCATTTTGAGGTCATCAAACTTTCCTCTAAGGCTTTCTGTCTTGGCTCTCAAAACATTTGTTGGCAAGTTGACTACCAGGGAGTATATGGCTTATTTTTTGTTGTCATCATGGCAACAAAGTCATATGAATTTTTGACAGAAAACTATGAAGTGAAAATTGACTAAGTGTAGAAGACAGAATAGAACAGTGACTTGCAGTCAATCAGAGCATCAGTACACATGCGTATGATCACATCAAGATATGTGCATTCAGAACTAATCTCTATGGTATGTTGTTATGCTTACCCTATACACACATAGTATAGAATATAAATACAGACAAGTTACAGGAAGAACAAGTACACTAGCAGTTCAGAGTACAGAGTATGGAGCCGACCTCAGGACTTTGATTAGCGTGTAATATTTTGTTATGTAAAGGCTAAGTGCCTATTGTAATAAGTTTGTAACCATGTATTAAACATTATTGTAAACAAGCTTAAGCCAATTTGTTTGGAAGCATTGTGTATGTTGTTTTTGGGTCGACTAAGGTCTTGTTTATAGTCGCGTCTATTCAAGCATAAACATATATATTTGCAATGTAAAGATATACTTAAAGTTTTGAAGAAATAAGAAGAGATAGAGAAAGCAATGTAAATATGTCAGCATGAGATAGAGCCACTAAAGAAGACAAGAGTATAAGTGCATAACTAGAACTGATCAAACATTTGTGTCATATACAGCAGTTCACTTTTGGATATAGTGCATATCTATTCTCAGGAGGTTGTAGCCTTCTTTCTCATTGAGCAGTGAGCTCTTGAATAGTGAGTCCTCACCCCTAACAGGGTTATTTGTAAAAGACTCATAAAAAGGTCAATCCTTTAACTAGGTCATTGTACTTGCATTGTAAAGACTACTTCTAACAGGACAAAGGAACTTTAAAAGGTTCATTATACTAGTGCAATATTTGTGGGTACTAATTCCCACTGGGGTTTTCCTCTAATCAAGGTTTCCTTGTATTCATATTATGTGTTATATGATCTTGTGTTAAGCTTCAAGTGTTATATAATTGATTTATGTTTAAATTTGCTGAAATTGAATAATTAGCTAAACACTGATTCANCCCCCCCCCCCCCCCCTCAATGTTTCCAACAACATTCTTGTCACCACCATGTACAAGCATCAATTTATCCCACATCTACTTTGCAGTCTTGCAAGTTTTGACATCTTCAAATTAAGCATCAGAGAGTGAGGAAGAAAGCTCTATCATCATGCAGTTGTGCCCATGCTTCTCTCTCATTTGTTCAACTGGTGGTGCTCCTGTGGGAAACACATATTTAGTATCTAATTATTGAGTAACATCATTACCAATACCTAATAAGTGGAGTCTTATTATGTTCTGCCATGAAGCAAAATTATCTTTGTTCAACTTGGGCACATCTCATCTGTTTGTCTTTTGATCTTTATCTTAGGTCTTGAAACCTTCCTTCTAAGCGCACAAGATCTGATACCAATTGTTCATAATAATTGAGAGGGGGGGTGAATCAGTGGCCTCAAAAATTAATCCTTAAATCAACCCTTAAAACTTATAACCACAAATTATGTCTCTAGTTATCATCTGTCATACAAGATGAATGCCTTGAATTACTTATATCAATTTACTACTTGTCGAATTACTTTGTAAATATCTCTTCTATATGATTACCGATAAGCAATCAACTATTTACCAAAACACAGTAAATATGTAGAGTATACTGATCCATCTTGAATTCCATATGTGAAATGTAAAATAGTAAAGTAATAAAACATAAACACATGACACATGGATTTTTAACGTGGAAACCCTGTTAAGGGAAAAACCACTGGGACCGGTTCCCCAATTTTTCACTCTTCCAAAGTGAGCTCTGTTAGGAGCCAACCTTGTTAAAGGTTACAAACACACTGTTAGGTGTGACCTTGTTAGAGGATTTAAAAGATAGTTTTTCACCTAGTATCTGGCATCTAATGCTACCATCCTTGATCAAACACTCACTTTGCCTGTCAATAGGTATCGGGCATATCCAATGCTACTTTCATGATCAAACTTTTTGATACTCCTTGGGATGTATCTCAATTGTAAAATACTTTTAAGTCCTACTCAGTTAAGAGACTTGATGCTTCAATGGTTAAACTGAAGTATTAATGATCTGTTCATACATACAACTTGATTGCAGATTTTAAGATCTATTGTAAGTGCATTACCTCTCTGATCAATATAATCAATTCTATACCTTTTCTCCACACTATCCTGCTCTATGATGTTTTCTCGCTATTTTTTTGGTGTCTGCAGAATCTAGCTCTTTCCTTAGCTTGTTGATCAAGACTGAATGAAGAATTTCTTCTCCTTCAGATTTTATTTAGCATCTTTCCTCTTCTCTTTTTCACCCCACACTCAATTCATAACGAATTGGGTTTGTCTCTTTATAGACATGATTTACCTTTTTTGGCTTTCTTGATTCTTGGCGTGATCCATAATTCTCGTCAATTAGATTTAAAGAAAACTCCAGTTTTATCTCGTTGAGATCTTCTTGCCAACTGGAAAAATCAGCTTTAAATCAATTACTTATCCTTGGCTTTATCTACATGATTAAAAGAATGATAAGTATCAGTTAGGTTTATCTTTAGCTCTTGTCATTGGTGATAACTGATTGTTCCATCGGTGTGACTTCAATTGTCATCGGGATCTCCGTCCTTGTCTTTTCCATCGAGAAACACTATGATTTTGTCTGTCAAGTTACTCTATGTTTTGCTCGTCGGGAAACACTGTGACTTTGCTCATTGGTAATGTTGTGACTTTGCTCATCGGGTAACACTGTGAATTTTCTCTTTAACTCTAACTATTGGTGTGCACTATGTCGGTGTATATAGTCACTTATTAATACTTGACTTATATGCATTACTAATAGCATAGCCTTGATTCATCAATTCTTTGAAGTCCTTGGTAGTATGGCCATGACCATACAGATTATATCAAGTTGACATCAATGACAATACAATAAATTAACTAATTTAATGCCTTGCATGATCATCAAATTAACATCTTCAAACATTCAATTAGTTACATGTCACCAAATACGTTGCTGTTATTCTAGGTACAAATACATGAAACTATGGAGGTTTTTTTTAATGAAACTTTCACATTGCTCTATAACATTTGATATTTTCTATGTGATTTCATTTACCTTAACAATGAATATCACTACTTATATATTAGCAACATTGATTGATTTTGTGTACCCTTATTTTTTTCGATATAACAGTGACTTAAAATATCAATTTTTAAACACATTGTAAACATCATTTCAAGCTCTGAGTTTTGTGCATATACTTGTGAATATGGAGTTGATAATATTTGTATATTGAAGAACATATCACCCTTTATGTCATTAGGACACTTGTTACACTATCATGATATTGTTTGTTGTTTTATTCTGAGACATACTCCTTTGTTGTAAATAGTGGTATCTGCTATCTTTATTTTATGTCTTCCAGATGGAGAGCCAAGGCAGAAAGCCTAAGAAAGAGGTTTGATGACCTAAAGATGAAAGAATGAGAAAATATCACTCAGTATAGCTGCAGAATCAAAGAGGTAGTCAATTCTATCCATGGAGTTGGAGGTGTACTTGAAGAAGAGACAGTGGTAAGTAAAATCCTAAGAACGTTACTTCCTGTATATACTATTAGAGTATCTTTTATACAAGAAATGAGAGCAGTTTCAAACAATATTGTTACTCTAGATAGTCTGATTGGTAGACTGATTTCATTTGAGATGAATAACTTTGGTAATAGTTTCTTACCATCTATAGAGTCTGCATTCAAATATTCTTTGAAAATAAGTAAGTCAAGTCATAGACACACTATTAGAAATGATAGTGAAAGTGATAATGAGGAACAAGGACTTGATGAGATTAAAGCACTAATGGCAAGAAGATTGCAGAGAGGCAAAGGTAGATACAAAGGTAAATTACCACTTGTATTTTTTAATTGTAAAGAGGTTGGACACTTTTCTATAAGATGTCCTAACAGAAGAAAGGATGATAGAAGTAATGATAGAACATATGAAAATAAGTTTGACTGAGGTGATAACACAGATTACAGAAGAAACTAAAAATCTGACAGAAGAGATACCTAAGACTACAAGGACAAAGGAAAGAAATTTTGTTACCTAGCTAAGAATAGAGATGATGACACTGACACCGAATCTAAAGAAGACATATAGATGGTATTTGTAGCCATGAAGGACGATTCAGATGAAGAAGATGAAAGGTATGTAGAGACTACACTCATATCTAAGGTTAGTAAGAACGATGTCTGGATTATAGATAGTGGCTGCACTCACTAGTACATTTGAGGTCAAATTTTGACAGATATCTATCAGAATTGCAATGCCTATTTGTCAGTCATTTGACAGATGCATCTGTCAAGGTTATTGCGTTGGAAATTGCAATGGAAGTGATAACCCTCGGTATTCTAACCAAAAAATATTTCAAAAATCACCTCACTAGTAGCAACTTACTCTATCATTTCTTACGGTTCATCTATCAGAATGCCGACGGAATGTGTGGGCTCTCCGATGGACATATTGTCAAAAAATAGTGTATCTCTAACATTATATCTATTGGAATACTGATGGATATGCAGTGACTCGTCGAAAAGAAAATATGATAGACCTATAGTAGTCCCGTCAAACATGTCTGTTAAATTTTGGAGTCATTCCAACGTTATACCTGTCGAAAGGGTGATGGACATGCTGTGACTTTTCGACACGACAACCCGTTGGATGTATAGCATTGTCATCGAAGATAGCTATCGAAACTGAATCTATCCAATGTTTAACCTAACGAAATGCCAACAAGAATGTAATGAGTTTCCAATAGGAAGGCTCATTGTATGTATAGTACTTCTATAGATGCATATGTCATAAGCGTTGAAATAGCGATAGCCTGGCACCCTAAAGATAACAAAGCTCAAGAGACCATCATAGAGAGTCTTTGTCTTTGGTCTATATTACTGACAAAACATTTTATATTTCATTAGCTCATCAAATACGGGGATTATTTTCATGATAAAATATTATTTAAGTTGGAATTGCATGAATTTATTTACTTCACACACTTGTAGACTTAAAGGATAGTGATAAAGAAACATCTCTTCCCATGGCCTACATTGATCAGGCCACGAGAGGGGATGCTTCATTCTCACTGTCCTCATAGTCTACAAGTGCATGAAGTAGATAAATTTGTACGATGTCAACTTAAATAATGTATGTTATCCATGACATTAGCATCTATTATATTCTTTCAGATCCCCACATTTGATGAGCTAACAAAATATAAAAAGTTTCATCAATCGTATGGAAAAAAGATGGAGACCAACTATTATGGTCTCTTGAGCTCTGCTATCTTTAGTCTAGATTTTGAGAAGAGGTATGAGTGGAGGCCAAAGAAGGAATATTTGTGAAGTTTTTATAGAAGTAGGTTACTGAATCATCATATATGCACTGGTACTCAATCTAGAAACCCTCATCCTCACGTTTGTCCTACCTCAGTAGTAAAGAAGATATTCTCTAGAATTTTAGACTTCTAGCAAATCTCCACAAATATCCCTTCTGGCCTCCATTGAATATACATTTTCTCAGAATCTAAAAACTCTTGACCATTGATTCTCATCAATGTACAAATAAAATATAAAGACTTAAAGCATGGAATATAAGAAAATATTAAGAAACAATTCAAATAAAATAAATAAGAGTATATCCTAAACTTATCAATTTTCTAAAAACAAGTTCAAACAGTTAAGTTACCTATATTTATGACATTGAAATTATAGAGTAAATTCACAATGTTTATGGAGGATACAATTGTTATGTATGAGATTGAAATTATAGAGTACATCTGTAGAAAAAAATCAATGGAGTCAATTGTATTGATCACTGCATTCATTATGAAACAGTAAGCAGAAGGTGAGGTTATAAAGAGACATAACGGGAATCTTCAAAATGTAATTAAGCTCATCATTAGTGAAGACAATGGTCAAAATGGGTGAGATATCCAGTCATAGTTCAACATTAGGAGAATCAGACATGACTCACAAAACCCATCAACAGAAGTCAATGTTAAGATGACACAATTAGAAGCTTCAGATGCAAAGTATCTAGAAGTGCAGTTTTTTAAAAAAGCATCTTCATTCAAAAGGACAACTTCATATTATGTAGTGTTATTGTAATTTTACATTGTGAAAACTATAAGAAAAGGTTCAAAGTTATGATTCCACCAAGAGATCTAAAATCAAGTTTCAGGTGCATGTAAGGCTTTTTTTATATAAGAGAAAGGCTTGCAATTAATGAAAGTAGTCATGAGAGGTTGTTTTAGAGAGAAAGCATGGTTACAAGGTTTGCATGAGGATCATAATGGTTACTTCAAGGGATATGTATTATACATCATGTGCATGAAGCAGGACCTTGAATCCATTTTTAATACTGGTAATCAACAATGCAAGAGGGACAATCATTTGCATTCTATTTTGATAGTCATAATTTACCTGTACACTAGCCAGTTCTCAACATTCAGAACTACAGTTCTTAAGAAAGGAAGAGCATGGTTTCATAAAGGAAAAAATTTCATATCCAATGGACAAAAAAATGATGTTATAAAGTGATGTGATATTCAGAAGGAAAGCTACAAGATATTTGCAACAAAGTTTGAATCCTTAAGCAACCATGTCAAAGAGCAGTGAAAGTATACAAAGTAAAGACTAATTATTTCAGAATTTGTTTCATCATAGGAAGGTAGTAATCATATGACTCAAAATAAAAAGTTACATTATGATAAATTAAATGTCATGGGATGGTGATCACAATAATTTTGAACAAAAGATTTATATGGAGAAGGACAATGTGAAACAAACTAGTTTGATTTTTTCTATATTCTAAATTTATGATGAAACTATCAAGGAAAAGAATGAACATAGTAAAAGAGTCTACCAGTATCAAGGGTATCAAATTCATGAAGAAGCACATCAATTATAAGCAGCATGAATAGTAGATCATTCGAGGGATAGATATTCATTCAAAGACATTCACATCAAACAAAGCATGAAGCAAAAGTAATGTAATGGACTACAAGTATAAAAGCATCAATTACAAATCCAAAAGTAATTTTGTAGTGATAAATATCATAACAACAACAGTGAATCATATTCAATGAAGAGCTACAACTATAAGGGAGGTAATGGACATTCAGATCACAAGTATCAAAACCTTCCATTTTAGTAAAATGGATTTAAAACATCTATCATATGGATGTTTCACATGAGAAATATTCAAGGGGATTTTTTTATTGAGAAAATAGAGTTACTATGTAATGAAATCCACAGTTTACAAAAATCATTGGTTTCAGATTCAAGCAAAGAATTATTTTCAAACCAGAGGAATTATAGTTTCAAAGCATGTGCATACATGAAAGAGGTCATTTTTCATGGGGCAAACTGTAGTTTTGAGAAAGATCTTGTGACAGATAGCTCTTTGTTTCATTTTAGATTGTTTCTTTAAGGAGGATGTGTTATTGTTTTAAGTGCATTGAAATAGTCACAGGACAATAAGAATAAACCAATGACAAAAATATACATCATAGGAGAATAAATCATGTGGTTGTAGCAATAGCAATAGAGAATACATCAGTTGACGAGTGAAAATGCAGTGTGACAAGATATCAACAAGTAAAGAAATTGATAATTTTCAGAAGATTAAACCAAAAGTGCAGCCAATAATGTTCACTTGAGAATATTACAACCGTGAATAGTGTCATTGACATAGGGTGACTTATTATAGTATGTATACAACCCAAGGATGTAAGTTAGGGAGTAGTTCAGATTTATATTTAACCTAGAGAAATGTCAATTAGAAATATGAAGGGTACAAAGGCAATGGATTTCTCACAAGGTCAAGAGCCCCAATGTTACAAGGTGAGTTTATTGAACTGCATCAAGGTCAAACTCAATAGAAAATGGAGCATTTTTCTTGTTTTTAGGAAAAAAAAAAAAAAATTGTGTTATCAAAAGCATGAGAAAGAGCTAATATCAAGTTTTATGGGTCAAGACAATGGCTACAATCAATGTCCACAAGAAAAAAGAATCCTATGGGACAGTAAACCCTATTTTATATGCATTGTGAAGTGTTGATCTTCTGCATTTTAGTTTAATAGTGAGCCCTCCAAATCCCTGAAACCATTCTTTGCTAGATAAATCTTGAAAAGAGGTTGCTATTAAACCATTTATGATCCAACAAGCCTTGCAACAATCCAAGAATCCTTGCAACAATTTCAGCACTTTCTTGAATATGATGATAGAGAGCAAGATCAAAAGGCCGAGAAAAATAAAGAGAAACAAAATAATCAAACAACAGATAAAATCCTAAACTTATGTTGATAGTGCAGAACATTTACATAACAAAGAGCCTAAATAACTCACCATTGACATCATTCAGCATAGATAAAGCCACATCTTTTGCCCCTTCCTCAAACACACGCTCTTTTGGACAAGAAGGTCCAAAAACCCTATCTGCACAACAAATTTACAATTTCATCACAAACAAAGAAGAGTGTAAGTCCAAGGTAAAATTGAAGAATACACATGTATGTGCTTATTGCAAAGTGGAAAGCTAATATTAAATAATCTGGTTTGAGAACTTTAACTGTTATTGCACTTCCCAAGATTTGCATTTTTAGTTCAAGAACTTTTACCATAGTTGTGGTTTGGAAGAGTGAAAGTCCAATATGTATATTCTAGATTGCAAACTTTACTTTAATTATGCTTTGAAAGAGTGAAATATTCATTCACATTTGCATACCAAGAACTTAATGATAATTATACTTCCAAAATTTGAATTGTGATTAATATCTTAGTAAGAAAAATGTAAAATTTAATTATTTTTTGAAGAAAAAAGAGTAAAATATAGAGATTCATGTTTCTTGAATTATAATGGTGATTTATTGTTCATTAACTTCAATTTGTCTTACCAAGTTTAGATCTTAGATTTGAATACTGATAAGGCAGCTCAATCTACGTTGGACGCTGGTGAGTTAGGAGTTCGATCTACTGAAACTGTCATTCTCTATTAGCAAAGCGACTAAACCTTCTTCACTTACTATTTTCTTCTGCAGTCCTCTCGAAGCGCTGATTCAGGAGGAATTCTAAACTAAACCTTGTTCCAGCCTTGTTTTGGATGGTTTATATATCATATAATACTTTGAAATGAAACTCGTAAACATATGTAGAATAATAAGTAGAAACAACATGAATTGGTCTTTATTTTCAACTCCTATTACAACATTAACAAAGAATTATTGTTTAAACTTCTGACCTAAGAAATTCTCTTCAGCAATCTAGAAACTTAACAAGTATAATGAAATTAGTTGACCAGAATGTGCTTGTATTAATCAACCATAAATAAAATTTCCTTAAATCTTGAATACCAAGTTCTCACACAACTAGAAGGAAAAGAGAAACAACCTCATGAGGACCAACGCGCTAAAATAACCTAGCAAGAAATGTATCAAAATAAGTGGAATATCAGTCAAAATTGTACCAATATTCCTCCACAACCTACCTTGTTTCAACTGACTATAAGCATCATGTCAACCATATCATCAATGCTCAATTTCATAAAGGACTAAAACTTCATAAAAATGACATTTTCAGGGTCCAAACTCCTAGATAAGGTCATAATTAGGTCTAGTAATTGCCACAAGGTATCGAGAACATAAAAGAGGGTCAAAAACACTTTGATTAAGACCAAGGAAGTATGATTACATCAAATTATCTAATGTTATTACTTTTTTCCATCAAGATTATCTTTACATATTATACTTGCTAAGTTATCATCATAAACAAGAAATTAATTCAAGACAATCATATGATCAATGCTCAATTTTGCATAGCCTCTTGTGTTTTACCATTAATAGTTGTTGTACCTAAGTAGGTTCGTTGGGAGTGATTATCCAAATAAACCCAAAATAGGAACTTGAATCATCAAGTTTGGATGCTATATTAAAGTTAGAAGTTGTTTTCAAAGGTTGTAGAGCCTATATTTTTCAAAGGTGTAGATCCTACAGTAAGAGATCTACTTTAAAAGTTGAGAGATTTAGTCCTAGAGGACAAGTGGAGTCATAAGCTTTGCATCAAGTGGTATCAGAGCTCGGTAAGATTTTTTAAGAGAAAGACAAGATGTCAGTGGGAGGTGGAGAAACCAATCTTAGAATACCACTTGAAGCCTTGCAATGTTGAGAGTGGGATTAAGGCTACATTTGAGACCCTAGATAAGGAACAACCTTATAGAGCTTCACTTTGTTTCAAAAAACCATGTGAAGTTGGAAGCTCATTTGGCCCCACCCCCCCTAACATCACTCTAAATTCCCTGTTAATATCTAATTAACATTAATTCATTATTTCATCCATTAATAAAATGTAACATTCATTAATTATCACATGATAACATTCATTAACACATTATAAAATTTATGAACATTCAATAACACATAATCAAATTCATTGGCACATAAAAATAAGTCATTATCAATTAAGGTGCATAGATGTCTCCCCTTTCATTATCATTTCTTTTTTTTCTTTGGTTTTCTTGGTTTTGACAAGAATCACTAAGATGAGCATCGATGTCTCCTCTATAATCACATCTCAGTGCAGGCCTAGTTCTTTGTTGATGCAAAAGGGGGTCATATGCAATAACATATAAAAGGGTTAAATTAAAAACTATTGGAAAGTTGACTATACTCAAGTATATGACTCTATTTAGTGTTTTCATTATGGAAAAAAATTCATATGAAGTTTTGGAGTCAGCACACATTATCAGAAGATCAGAAATTGGCTAAGTACAGAAAATAGGACAAAGCAAGGAACAGACTGTTATAGTTTTGATTAGAGTGTGTTCATTTGTTATCCAAATGATATGTTCCTTTGAAGATATTCTTATTAGTATTTTTACATTCTAATTCTAAGAGAGAATGATCATATCTACAATTATGAAGAAGATACAACAAGTTGAACAGATACGGCCAGTGAATGCCAGAACAGGACAGAGATCATGGAAAGAGCCGACAGAGATTGTTTTGGCGCAGAAGTTTCACTTATCATCAGGACTTGCACCCTTGGATTAGTTATTTTCAGTGACCTAAAAATATATGGTTAAAATCGCATGACTTTATTCATCCGGGATAATTAGTTAGAGCTAATTTGGTGGAGTGGACTGTGTGAAAAGACGTGTCTGTTTGGTTTGAGTAAAGTAGTTGTAACTGATGTTGTGCCAAATTAATGAAGGGTTTTGTGCTTATTTAAGTGATCAAGATACATGGTAAAATGTTTCCTAAAGCCTACATGTTCATTTCCTTTGAGGAAGTACTTATAGAAGGTCATTTGTGATGGGAAAAGTTGCGGAAGCCAGAGATAAGAAAAGCATAGTAGAGTGTAAAAGCAGCAAAGATATATCTATCATATGTTGATGATATAAATATTGAAGTAGAAGATTTCAAAGTGAAGATAATAATTTTTTAGTTCTTTACAAGAGGTTAAATCATCAGCGCACAAAAGGAACTGATCAGACAAGCAGTGTCATAGCAGCAGTTCACCTTGCAGATACAGTGTGTATCAAAGATCCAGAAGGTTGTAGCCTTCACCACTTCAGCAGTGTGCTCTTGGACAATGATTCCTTGGATAGTGAGTCCACCACCCCTAACAAGTTTATTTTAAAAGACTCCTAATAGGGTCCGACCCTTAACAAGTTCAATGTACTTCATGTATTGTAAAGACAACTCCTAATAGGGTTAAGGATCTTCTAACAAGGATCATAAGACACTAGTGTAGAATATTTGTGGGTACTAATTCCCATCGGGGTTTTCATCTACATTGGGTTTCCCTGTAATCATATATGGTGTTATGTGTTGTGTATATTTATCTTACTTACATTGATATTCAAGTTCAGTACATAAGCATTTAAGTAAAGATTCAGATAATAAGAAAAAATATTAATTGATAGATCACTGATTCACCCCCCCCCCCCTCTTAGTGATCCTAATCCTAACAATTATTATCGGATCTCTGGCCCTCAGCAAATAATTTTAACCACTTGAGGATATCATGGAGAAGGAAGAAATGAAACACTTGAAAAATAATCTTGAAGCAGCCCTTGAAGAACTTAACACATATGAAAAAGAAAATGAAGATCTAAAACTAAAAGTTGAAGGCATGCAAATACTTATCAAGAAACTGAAAAAAAGAATTAAGGAATTGTTCTTCAAATGATTTTGGGGAAGTAGTCAAAAAGTTGAATGAAGAAAATTTGTCTCTGACGGATCAGACTGAATAATTGGATGAAAAGCTATATAACAATCAAGAAGCCTATGATGAACAGGTCAAAGAAAACAAGCAGTTAAATGAAGAACTGAGACAAGCAAACATGGAAATTTTGGAGCTAAGAAAAAACAAAGAAAAGATAGAATCTAAATTGATTGCAACAAAGAATCATATTGACAAATTACACACAAGAAAGGATCTAATAGAGTCACAGTTGCATGCCCAAAAGGTTAAAGGAGATACCAGCGGTATAGGATACAATAAAGAACAAAATCAAATTGATGACATACAAGCAAGAATGAAAGAACCAAAGGACATCATAGATACTAAGGAGATTGGAAATCAGACTGAAGACAATATTGAACCACCTAAGGATATATGCAAGCTAGTTGACAGAACTTTTCATGCCTGTAACAAGCATGGACATATTGCAAGGAATTGTAAATAGGTAAGACTCTTCAATGGTTACTGTTATTCATGCAATAAATTTGGTCATAGAGATATGAATTGCAAAATAAGTCAGAAGAACAAGAATCAGAATAATCAAATAAATCAAGATCAGCAAAACCAAAGAAGTTATCCTCAACAAAATGTTAGAAGTACTCAGAACATTACATGCCAGATATGTAATCACAATGGTCATTCAGCTAGACAGTGCAGATTGGTAACTCACATCAATACACCAAAGAATATCAGGCCTCCTATCATTTTTCACTCATGTGGAAAAGCTGGACACATCTCTAAATTTTGCAAATCTAGAGCGCAGAGACAAGAGAGCCCTATAAAGTCAGAAGATTCATTATGGAATAAGGCAGGATAAATCAAATTTGTGAAAGCTACAGAAGATGCAAGCAAAATTTGGGTCGAAGTAAAGAAGGATAGTGATGAGAACAAGGTAGTAGATGCATCCTTAGTGGATGCACCCTCTACTTCTGGATAGTAGACCTTCTTGGTCTTAGGGGGAGCTATTCTAGCTCTAAACCCCTGCGTGGCTGGTATACTCACCATTTGAGTATACACCTTGGATTACAATTGTTTGGTGACATTGTGATGAAGTATGCAAGAGAACACAGTCCAAATTGTTATCAGGAACAAGAATGAAAGTTACAGTTGCTTTTTGTGTCTACGCGGGAAGTATTAATGGTGGAAATCTACTTTGAAATCACCAAGTCCTCACTTGCAGTCAGAATAAACAATTGGAGATCATAAAAGCCCTAGCAGTTGTATTGTTAATGGACTATAGTTGTTCTCAAAAATGAAGAAAGGAGATTGATAATCGTTATTTGATAAGAAAAGTCATTTGAGTTTGAAACGAAGCCCAAGCACGGACACGTCATTTCAAAAATTAGTTGAAAACTTACTTAGCAATCAAGTAAGCAATTGGATAATCAAAGGAGAACTTGCATTCAAGTAGAAAAGTGTCACAATTACATTCTTTAGCAGAGATTGATATCAAGAAAATCTTTGAAACGTCTCAGAAGTGATTTATCAGTATGCTTCAGCGCGTGAATTTCATGAAGTGGAATGGGTCAAAATCTTGTTGAGAAGTGTTCTATGTGAGAGTATCAGTATAGCCATTGGAGATTTTGTTTTGGAGCTGACCTGATGTTATCCTTGGAAGCACATACTTATTATTGATCATTTAAGTGTGAATACAATAAAAGAGTGTTCACGTAAGAGCAGAATTGATTGAAGATACAATTTGAAATATCATATGAAGAAGCAGATAAAACTATTATGACAAGTCCACAGGATTTTGCGCCCATGGCCTAGGACATGGAGGATACATTCGTGATTGATAATGTTGAAGTATCAATGGTAGAAATGGATATTAATCTAGACAATTTTGAAGAAACATTTATGAGTACTCAATAATCTGAGAGTCTTTATATCAGCAAGAAGATATATTGATTTAAGATATCACAGAAAAGGAAGCAGAAAAAGAAAAGACTGAAGTGATGGACAATTCATCATCATTTTTGTAAAGCTTGACACCCATAATAGACTTAGACTCATGGGGAGTAAATAAGTAAGTGGTAGTATATAATCTGAAGAATTCATGAAAAATAGATCAGATATTATAGACGAGAAGTATATGAAGAAGAGGCTCAGTGAATTGGTTAGCAACTTTACACTTGATCTTAGTTCACTCAAAGTTTGTCAAGCATCCTTGAAAGAGTTTGCAGCAAAAGGTAGAAAGATTATTGTTGACTGTATGAATCAGGAAAGTTAAGTGCCCATCATTACAAAGATGATCCAGGAGGTAGAGGCTATGATAGAGAAGATAAGGAAATTTGTGGAAGATCCCTCCACTGATATCAATATGTGTATACCAGGGGCACATTGATAAGATTGAGAAGGAAGAGAAGATAATATCAAAGGGTAAGTAAAGTAATATGGATTCTATCATATGATCAAGGTCCTAGGATAGACTTGGAAAAGATGGATAAGCTACAATATGCATTATGTGCCCATCTACAGATTGTTAATTCACTGATTGCATTTTGGGAGAAAGAGATCCAGAAGTTGCAGATTGCATATCGAGATATGTATGCTGAGTAAGTACATAGAAGTGTTTTTTAGCACCTTTGTCATTAATGTCAAAGGGGGAGTAGAGTATGAAGAATATGGAGTCTAGTATATGATAAAGGAAGATATAAGATAGAGAGTTGTTATATAAAAGTACAGATAGTAACTTCACCATATTCCTTTCTTGCCATTAATGACAAAGGGGGAGATTGTTGGAAAGTTGACTATAATAAAGTATATGACTCTATTCAATGTTGTAATTATGGCAAAAAAGTCATACAAATTTTTGGAGTCAGCACACATTATCAGAAGATCAGAAATTGGCTAAGTACAGAAAACAAGACAGAGCAAGGAACAGACTGTTATAGTTTTGATTAGCGTGTGTTCATTTGTTATCAAAATGATATGTTCCTTTGAAGATAATCTTATGAGTATGTTTAAATGATAATTCTAATAGAGCATGATCATATATACAAGTATGAAGAAGATACAACAAGTTGAAGAGATACAGCCAGTGAATGCCAGAACAGGACAAAGATCATGGAAAGAGCCGACAAAGATTGTTTTGGCCCAGAAGTTGCACTTATCATCAGGACTTTCACCTTTGGATTAGTTATTTTTATTGAACTTAAAATCTATGGTTAAGAGAGCATAACTTTATTCATCTTGGATAATTAGTTAAAGCTAATTTTGTGGAGCAGACTGTGTGAAAAGACGTGTCTGTTCGGTTTGAGTAAAGTAGTTGTAACTGATGTTCTGCCAACTTAATGAAGGGTTGTGTGCTTAGTTAACTGATCAAGATACATGGTAAAAGTTTTCCTAAAGCCTACATGTTCATTTCCTTTGAGGAAGTACTTATAGAAGGTCATTTGTGATGGGAAAAGTTATGGAAGCCAGAGATAAGAAAAGCAGAGTAGAGTGTAAAAGAAGAAAAGATATATCTATCATATGTTGATGATATAGATATTGAAGTAGAAGATTTCAGAGTGAAGATAAGATTGTTGTAGTGCTTTACAAGAGGTTAAAGCATCAGTGCACAAAAGGAACTAATCAGACAAGCAGTGTCACAGCAGCAGTTCACCTTGTAGATACACTGTGTATCGAAGATCCAGAAGGTTGTAGCCTTCACCACTTGAGTAGTGTGCTCTTGGATAGTGAGTCCACCACCCCTAATAGGGTTATTTTAAAAGACTCCTAACAGGGTCTGACCCTTAACAAGGTCAATGTACTTCATGTATTGTAAAGACAACTCCTAATAGGGTTAAGGATCTTCTAACAAGGATCATAAGACACTAGTGCAGAATATTTGTGGGTACTAATTCCCACTGGGGTTTTCACCTACATTGGGTTTCCCCGTAATCATATATGGTGTTATGTTTTGTGTATATTTATCTTACTTGCATTGATATTCAAGTTTAGTACATAAGCATTTAAGTAAAGATTCAGATAATAAG
>MU227101.1:2286860-2326914 GCA_018584345.1 Thuja plicata
TGATTCCCCCCCCCCCCCCCCTCTCAGTGATCCTAATCCTAACAAAAACATTTTATTATAATTTATTAAAAGTATTTCAATACTTTAAAGGACATAATAATATAGCTCTTTTCCTGATCTAGTCACATCATCAACTTTGAGATCAGTTTGTTTGACCTCGGCCTCAACCTTGACCTGCTCATTAACAACACCCTCTACACTCTCTACAGTTGCAATACAAATTTTTACATTAATCCAAATACCTATTGCAATTAAATTTGTATTACTACACCAATCAATTTAAGATGTTTACTAG
Organism: Thuja plicata; assembly: GCA_018584345.1. Lineage (NCBI taxonomy): Eukaryota > Viridiplantae > Streptophyta > Pinopsida > Cupressales > Cupressaceae > Thuja > Thuja plicata. The sequence continues at coordinate 2,287,156 of MU227101.1, forward strand.
CTTGTATTAATAATTACATATAAAAAATTGAATAGAAAATGTATACCTCCATCACTGTGATGCGCATCCAAACCAGCATCATCACACACAGGTTGTGTACCAGAATCGGCATCCTGGGGTCCAATTTCATATGCATTCGTGTTATCATTGTTTTCTTACTTAAAACAAATATACTCACTTAATGTTGGAACATAACATCAAATAAACTAATTGGTAAATAATTAAATTTGAAATAATCATCATTTAGCTTACTTACCATGATGGATCCATCAGTAGAACCTTGTGCACTTCTTATTCTTTATGCCACGGATTTATAGCCTTGTTGGAAGCCAATTCTCTTGTCCTCTTCTGTGAGACTTATATTGAACTTCATGCCCTTCATTTGTGCTTGGTGTTATCATATTTTATTTCATTGTTTCATCAGAACAAAAAAGATTGCAAAATATAAATAAATATTATAAAGATAAAATTATTATTTTTAGTGTTTAAATCCATCTACAGATTGTATTTTTCCTCATATAAATCTGATAATATTAACACTTACAACTCGTGCAGCAAGTTTGGAATAACCACCAGAGCCTAGCTTGTGTTGCTCGTGCTTTTGTAGTCTTGTCTTTGTTGACTTTAATGTGTTAGGAAATCTATGAAGAGATTGAAATATGTTAGTTCATATAAATATGAAGAGTATTTAGTACATAATTACATTCTTAACAGCATCGCATACCTTCTTTTTTTTGTCTGGTGGTGTAATTCCTTTTTTTATTTCATTTTTTCTCGTCGCATCCATAATAAGATGTTGCCACTCTAAATCAGGAATGCAAGGGGGGCGCTGGTACTTCGGTTTTTTTGATAATGTACACCTGTATTAGTCCCTAATATACCTCAAACATAACTTGGCTTTATGCAGGAGCCTATTCTTCTCAAATACACGAGGTCCAAATAATTTTTTCATACTCTCTACGAGAGCATCCCTTTACTTTATATCTTGGACTTTCCACCTTTTAAGAAAGAAAACATTGTTAGATTCAAAAATGAATTGAACTTACCTTTAATATAGTTTAAGACATGGATGTAATGATAACTTTCCTAGCAATGATATGAAATCAAAATAGTGGATTGGGGTTTTAGTTCGGATATGATGTTCCACCATGTACAGATGGTGGGCCCGAATATCTGCAAACACTCGTCATTAGGTTTATCATAAAAAACATCATTCCCTAGAAAATAATCCTGGGATCATTAGTCAAAGGATATAGTAGTATGAAATAAGAATACAATGGATGTAACCTTCTCATATTGAATGCAAGGTTTAATTAACATATGATTGTATAGTAAAAGAAAGGTCCAATTTTAAAAGTACCTAGAAGTTTTTCTACTTTCAAGGGAACTCCTTCTTTGTCGCTCACAAGCAATATGCAATCCTTCACCATTCTCATACTAGGAATACAAGTACATCTAGGAAATTCATCATCATCATGTGATGCATCTCCTATTACATAAATTGAATCCATTACGAAATGCCCCTAAGAAAGAATACTTCAAGGAAATAAACATTAATATAATGATAGATAAAATTAAATATGTCTATTAGTATGTGGTGCCATGGCGTCTGTAGCCATGCTACACATTGCCGACATTGAAATAGGCATTACAACTGAGCCTATCATCATACGAGGCGGTGATAGTAAATGATCATTGACAGGTGTTGAAGAATAAGATTGTTAGAGCATAATAAAAGTAGTTATTAGCATGGACAATATTGTTAGAGCATAAAAAAAATATATTCCAACATGAGATCTACCTGAACCACCTGTAGTACCCTCATCATGGACAGGTGTCTCAAAACTACGCAAAAAAGTTGTAAAAGAAACACATCCACTTATTTTTTAATGACATAAAAGACTAGTATAACATAAAAACTATTATTGAACTTTTGTTATCATTTAAAATTACATTAATACTTACTCTGTAATTTTGAGATCGGTGCATCAATGCAATTGCCCTCTTTTGTGACTCAGGAGTTGGAGGGAATATATATGTCAATTGAGCCACTCTTTGTGAAATTATTTGGAGTCGTTTTTTAATTGCAGAGGCTGGGTCATCACAAATACTGAAATCAACATCTAGGTCCTCATAAAAGGACTCCTCCTGAGGGATTGCGGGTTCCTTTCCCTTACTCTATTAACCACTTGTCTGTGACAACAATATTACTAACACTATTAGAATTAATCCGAAATAGTGATGAAAAGAACATAATAAAAAACACTATTTAACATTTTGCTTCTATCTAATTTGTAGTACAATAACAAAGAGGTTTACTTGCTGGGAAGAAGTGCCCGTAGGATCATCATTGTCCCCTCTATGTGGCTGCTCCATAATGTGGCCTTGTGTTATTATTTAAAGTTAACCAATAATTAGAAAGGACTAGATTAATAAATTTCATTAGAAGATGATGACGGAGATGAGGTGGATGGTGAGGAGACTCTCTAGATGTGACTGGAAAAAAACTCAATTATTTAATGGTACATAGTACCTACCTGCACCCCCATCATAGTGACATTGTTTGTATCTATGCGATTCAAATTGTAATCAATAAGCAACTCTTCCCCTGCACGTATTGATTTTATCACACATACAAATACATGATTTCCCTCGTGCACCTCAAATATGCAATTGGGTTGCTTAATAGTTGACAGAGGTCACGTGCTATTTATAAAACCTACAATATTTGCTGATGCTTTTGGCCTTCCGTCGATGTATATAGCCACTCTTTTACTTTGTTCATTGTCTTTTTGTTGAATATAATTTTCTGAGAGTGCATACCTACACATACTTTTATTATATTGAACAATTCGCATCCAACATTTGTAACCGTAACAAGGTCCAACATACTCCATCAATTTGACAACTTTGTTGTAAGAGACCTTTATGCCATCCATGGAAAATAGGCCCAAACCATGTATTGACGATGGTACAATGTGATATATCTTGCCTTTATCACTAAAATCAATGTTTATTGGAGAAAGTTCCTTGGGCACCCTGTTGGAACACCAAAATCCAGACGCATTTTGGAGTGACCATACTAAAAATTTTCCCTAAGTATGAATTGTTGTTCTAAAAAGCTTGTGAAGAAGGTCTATTTTGGGTGCTTGTAAAAAATGACCCGATGTTTTTCATGAGAATCCACTTGGGATATGTGTTTACCACCTATAATTTGGTAAATGTAATAGGTTCCAGCTCTCATATCACAGTTTGGATATGTTTTGAAGAGGGTCATTTGGAGGTATTCACACAAATCTGCATTTTTACACTTATTTAGTTGTTACCAAGTGACCTATTTAACATGCTTGTATCTTTGGTCTGATTAAGTTTCATGGTATAAGGATGGGTCTAAGGTGTTGTAGGAATGAGAGTGAAGCTCCATTTTCATGTTTATCCCCCCATGTTCTTGTTTGATCATTTTTCCAAAGCCTTTCCATTTGCGGTTTGTTAAGTTTCATTGAATGTACACAGTCCATATTTTAAGTGACCTACTTGCAGGTCTCCCAGTTTGCACCGGGTTCAAGGTTAAGAAGAATTGAGGGTTGTTCTACAATTTAGACCTAGGAGTGACTCTCCCTTAAGATTTTTGGATCTCTACCAATCCGTCTGTTCACTTTCTTAAGCCATTTCCAAACCAGACTTCTGCGTATTTCACTATTTTATTCCAGAATGTTTCTAATAGGCTGACTTTGGTGTTTTTTTTTTTTTCACCTTATGGTTTTCTGAGTGAGCTAATTGTGGATTCATTTTCCTTGTATGGGATTGAATAAATACCCAAGAATCTAGTTCATGAAGGTTTCATTTGATGAGTTTTCAAAGTCAGTTTTGAAGGTGATTTGTGCAGATTGGCGGTGCGGACAGAATTAGTTTTTTCAAGAGGCCATGTTTGATCAGTGACATTTTTGGCTCAAGTATTTTTGTGCAATCTCCTTTGGCACTGGTTTTAATATGTTGTAAATAAAATTAAGTTATAGATGGCACATTTTTTTGAGGCTTCTCGTTCAGGTTTTGAGGCCGTCTCCAAGGGCCATTTGTGGTTTTTGGGAAATCTTGCAAAGATGTAATGAACTGATTGATATAGTTGAAATTTTAACATAGCATTATCCAACTTCACACCAAGTGGCTATGATTTGGTAAGTACAAGTGCAAATGGAGTTGATTCAAAACACAAGAAGCAAGTGCAAATAGGGGGTGTAAAATGAAGATGGACTGCAAAATATATGTCAAGTAGGTAAATAGATGATAAGAGATGTTGCGCATTATAAGGAAGAGTTTAGAAACTTTCAAGCAATTTGCAAATAGCCAGGTGCCAAGAAACCAGAGCATCAAATGACAAGAGAGCCAGCATAAAGGTATGAAGGAGGTTGTTCCCCATGTGGAAGCATAAACATTTTCATAGAAAACCAGGCAACTGCAAATGGTCTAAAGAAGGCTATATTGGAAAATAGAGGAGTTTACAGACAAAACCAAAAGAGTGAGAGACCAGCATTAAAAAATAGGAAATGGAGCCCGCACAAGGAGGTTGAAGGTTTTCAAACTTAAATAATGACCAAAGGGATTGCCTAATGTTTCAGAAAGAACCTACGCAATTCCAAGGAGTGGGAGATGTAAAATCAGATCTTAGAAGGCTGCACATATCCATAAAGTTTGTGCAAGCATGAGGTAGAGATCTTGTTCAAAGAGGATGCCAATGTTGACAATCTTATTAATGTCATTGAAGGGAGCTGGAAATACAAAAAGTTGCGTCAAAGTTTTAAAAGGAGGCATGCGCAACATAGAGGAGGATGTTGCGTTGGAATTGAAGGGGAATAGTCAATGTAGGTAGCTGGCGAACATCAGCCAAGATGTAAGGAGCTGCGCAAGATATTAAGAAAGGAGAGCTACCTCTAAAATCCTACGTTGAATATCATATGGAAAATCAATGTACTATAGTAATAGAGTGCCTGTGCAGGGCATGCCAAAGGAGAGGCCATGTGCTGGAGTAAAATGGAGTTGTCCAAACATAGAAGAAACAGCACCAAATTTGGAGGAAATCCACGTGCAGCAAGCCAAGGGGCAAAGTTTTAAAACTTATAACCTCTGCCAGCATGAAATCTGCGTGGACTCCTCAAAGGGAGGATTGTGCAGTGTAAATGTCTTAAATATTTCACATAATGTAAAAGGTTGCACTAGTTTTGAGGGAATTTGTGCATCATCTAAAAATGGAGGTCTACGCAGCATAGAGGAAGATGTTTTGAAAACACTTTTAAAAACAATAAAACTCCATTTCCCAAGGTCTACGCTAAGTATAAAGGGTTGCGCATTATAGTGATTGGTTTATGATCTTTCCAGAAGACATTAAAATGGATACTTGCGCAGGTTATTAAGAACATAATGCAAGTGAGGAAGAAAGCCAGCGCAGCAAATCAAAGGAAACAATTTTTTTGTTTAAAACATTAAACAAATACCAAAGTGCAAGGTTCAAACCCTGCGCAATACACCAAAGAGAAGCCAACGCATTGTTTGAAGATGAATTATTGTGCAACACATTGGAAAATATTTGAGAGACATGGCAAAGACATTTGGCAAGTAAGAATGCCTTCAAAAGCCACGCAGGTATAGAGGAGAGGTTTGAAAAGCTTGAGAAATGAAAAGGAATTTATCCCACATTCAGTGGGTGAGAGTGTTTTTTGGCCTTTATATACTTTAGCACTTGTAATATGATTTGAAGTAAAGAGCTAGAAGCTCTTGGAGACCGTGCGTGCTAGAAGACTTAGTGCATGGTAGGCCCCACAAGTTTTGGATGCAGATGCATAGAGCCTTTAAAAAACTCTAAACGCTAGTCCCACATCCATCCAAGAATGGAAATATATGGTGTTTAAATACAAAAAGACACAAATGATAGTTTGAACAAAAAAGATTAGGCTATGCACGCACATGAGTGTGAAAGGCACCTCAAAAACCATGCCAATGTTGACAAAGGATAAACACCATATTTTTGTGGGGCCCGTAGAGGTGATGTGGTAGATGACGTAGTGTAGAGGCTTGAAAATTGGGTGCGCATCCTGAGGTAGATCAAATTGATAGTCGGCGCAAAGCCTCTATCCAAAAGATGCAAGGTAGTTACCATAGAGGAATCACGTTAGGCCGACATGTGGTGGGGCCAATAGCGGTGCGGTCAAGGTGGCATCTAGGTGGCGATGAGGTGGCGGTTACGTAGGAGGTCATCTGAGCTGGCACGCATCTCAAGGTGATGAAAATGGATGGCTCTTGTGAAGCCTTAAAGATAAAGATGCAAGGTGGTTACCATAGAGGCATCGCAACAATGCGAGGTGGCAATCAGAGGGCGCCACATGGCACAAACAGGACACATAGGTGCCTAGGTGGATTTCTGAGCCAATCAGAGGTTGCCACACGGCAGAATCTAGTGCTTTCAAGGAAAAGGGTATTAAAATGCTAAATTGAAATATTAAAATGAAATTTCATTTCAATTCAATAGTCAAACTATTGAATATAATTTCAAATATTTCAAATTGTTCAAAAAATATGCACGGGAGAGGAAGTTTGTTAGGAGTGATTCAGGGGGTGTTTTTTGTCCAAAATATGACGTATCATATATCACCAGAAAGGTCTCAGAATGAGGATTCTAATTTTGCAGACCATTTGAGTCCATATCATATCAAATTCTTTCAGTAGTTGTAGATATTTTTGGGGACAAACAGGTGTCGGTGACTGGATTATTTTTCCTTTCTCCTATATCTAGTTTTTTCTCCATTGTAACAAGGATGTTGAAAATTTATGCTACTGGGAAGTATTCAGGCTCTTGAGTCTTATTTTATGTGTTTCTTTGTCTTGCAAATGTACATATTCAGATGAATTTTAATGAGAATGATGGAATCCCTGTTCAGTTCTTGTCTGATGTCTTTGTATGTATTGTCTTAATTCTTGTGTATTAACTTGTAAGGCATGTTAATATACCAGTTACAAGGTATCTGTGGGTTTGAATTTGAGTTTCTTTTAAGGAGAGAGCAAGTGTTGACTTTAAATTTTGAGAATTCTAGGTTTGCATATGAATCTAATGTCCAGGTATTGAAGTGAAAAGAATGGCTTGCAAGGAAATTCATTCGGGTTTTTGAGTTTGGAGTTAGGGTTTTCTGGGAATGCATATTTGTATGACGTTGTTGCCCAATAGATAAGGCACTGGTCTTTGCTTGACTGACAGTTTTCTTCATCAATCAATTATTCAAATCATTTTCCATTTTTTGTTTAAAGAGCATAAATGTTTGTAAACTGCATTGAATAGTCCAAATGCTTTTGGTGATTCCTTGTAAAAGTGACTATGATAGGTTAGCCTTCCTGAGCCTCCGGGTTCAAAGAGAAGAAGGGTGAATATCCTTGTTTTTACTTTGACCATTTCCATGGTTCTTAGCAGATCATATAGGTGGGATCCTATATAAGACTGGTTGAGTTGAACTCACATGTTTTATAGGTCTGAGAACTATCCACGGTCACATCTGCATCATGAGGTTTAGCTAGTGAGTTATATGTGTGCAGATTTTAGCTTGTTTTAGGTGTACCCACCTGAGTGTGTGGAGCTCGAAGTAGAAGGAGGATCAAATCCTCATCAATTAGTCTTTTCTTGCCCCTCAGTTTGCAAGAATGAGCTGACTCTTGTGAGATGGACAAAAATCCCTAGGTCTGGTTTGCATTGTCGCTTTTAGAACTAAGGGATACAAGAAAAATCACTAACAGACCCATTGTTTCTGTAGATATTGGTACCTAAAGGGAACCTCGATGTTTCCTTTTCTCTCATCATCATAAGAACATGACCCCCCTTGAGCAGGGATAACTTTAAGAACCCCCCCCCTCCCGAAAAGTATAAAATCATGACGAATCACATGTTTTTTGGAGGGAAATTTTTAATATTGATGGTGAATTGTGTTTCAAAGTATTGGTGGTGAATTTTTAAAAAATGTATACAATTTTTATAAAAATATGGCAACTATAAATGTTTTGAATAGGAAAATTATTAATGTAATTGGCGATTCAGACTTCTGTTTAATGATTAATTATGGCGAAATTATTTTATCACGACGTAATTAATTTAATTGTCATGGCGAATGTTTTTAAAAAATACATATAAACTTGGAGATTTAATACAATAGTTGTGTAGTTGGTATGGTGATTCAATAATTGGAAATAATTATTAAATTTTCATTCTCAAAGAATGACACGTGTGATGATTGTGAAGAGAGTTTTAAGTAAAGGAGTTATCTCACCACATTCCTTCTGAAATGCACCTTCCACCATTCATCTCTCTTAATCCAATGGTTTTGATTTGATGTTGAAGTTGCATCGGGTCCCACCACTATGACTTCACAGACTCACACATTTGTTGGATTACAACATATCAACGGCCAAAGGTAAATTTTGGGCCTATTGTTGGTCTTCATAATGTTTATGGAAAACTCTCGGTGAAACCATGACACATGGTATGATGTATCATACCAATAAGTCCATGATCAATCATACCACGTGTCATGATTCTGTAGAGTTTTTCGTAAAGATTATGAAGACCATCAATAGGCCCAAAACTCATCTTTGGCCGTTGATATGTTGTAATCCAACGGATGTGTGAGACTGTGAGTCTGTGAGTTGTGACAAGATTTATTAATTGATTTAAAAATTATAAACAACTGTCGTATAGTTTTAAATTTAATTAATAAATCCTATCAAATTGTCATATCAGACATATTGTGTTTGTTGCATAGTCATTTCTGGTAATATTAGATAGAAATTTTAATTAATGGCGATGAGTAAATATGACATCAATTAAAGTAATCTCAATTAATTACGGCTTAGATGGAGCCTTTCAATTTTCAATGACAGATAAGTGTGAACTGTGACATCATTATCTATTCATTACCAATTTACCTCAATAGTATAATGCCTTAAAGTTAATACTTAAATGAAAACATCATGTCATTTAAGGACATTGTCTTCTAACCGTTCGATGATTTTACATCAATGGTAAAGCTTCATTTCCTGCCACCATTTCACAGCTAACGTACTTTGCATATTGTTTCTGCGGAGTGGGCACACATTTCAAGTTTTTTTTATAATAAAGAATTGTTATGTCCACCTGCGTGACGTTCGGCCTTTGTTATTCCAAAGATAGAAAATGTCTTATCATAAGTGTTGTTTCAAATTTCACCCACTATTGCATTAAATATGAAAGATTTGGAGATTGTTGAAGGATAGTTACCATTTTACTTACAAATTAATTAGATCTTTAGGGCAAAGAAAGAATTTCAATCAGGGCTTATAAATAGATGATATATGCTAGTTAAATTATGATTTTGAAAGTAGATTTGGGAAAATAGTCTATGACTGCTCGGTTCTCTTTATTTTTTATCAAAATTTAGAATACTAATCAATTTGATTTTCAATGGACACTCTAATTTGTTTAAGATGCACTGCCTTGGAGGATCAGAAGGCCTTTTTGGGCCTGGTCATAGGCCCAATCCAAATGTTTGTTGTTAAGGAGTTGGGAGCCTTCACCAAGGAGGCTATAAGGATGGTGCTGGGATGTGAAAATCTGGAGAATGAAAATAGGTATAGAGTTAACACCGACATTTCATCTTGGTTCATGGCATCTCTGTTGGACTTGGGTGGGGAAAAGGTGGAAATTCTCATGCTTCTAAGGAACTTTTTCAGAGAAGATTACCTTGGCGATCATGTGAATGTTGTCATATTTGCAAAATTTGGGTTTGGTATTCCTTGGGCAAATGATTTACTGAGGATTCTACAACTAGGATAAAATGTGCCTAGGCAACCATTTCTACTGAACCTTGATGTTGAGTAGCTCATGCATCATCAAAAGTGGGCATATATTGGGAGGGATTTCCTCTAGAAGCAGTGGCACAACCTGGAGGATACCGAGGACTATCGATAGCTAGAGGAATTCTCTGAGATTATCCTCTCTTCAAAGTTCCATACAGAAGGAATGGAGCCTCAACCAGATAGTCCCTAACTATGTCTCTATCCCTGTCCCTATCCTAGTCTCTACTGTGTCTCCCTCTGGTGGTAGAAACTTACCATGGTTTTCGCAATGATGTAAATTGTAATAACGTATATTTAAAAAAATATATGAAAATGTTTTAAGAAATTCAAAGTGCTTTTCTATTTTGTTTTTATTATAAGAATCGTTAATAGATATGGCCTATGGGTGTCGTTGATTTTTAAATTTGTATTGAAATTTTGTGTAATATAATATAAAACATTTGTGTTGCACTTTTGTTTCATGTAATAATTTAATGTTTCCAAACTTTATCATTTAATGGTGACTGGTTACCAGTTAAAATTTCATGGATAAGGTATTCTCGAATGCATGAATTCAAAGGGAATTCAATATAGTTAATTATTATAGTGAATGGATACTTTTTCGCCCAATCAAATTTAAATCTCCTGGACATCTCCCATTGATGATCAGTTTTTTCTTTTGATTTTCCTCTCCCTTTAGTGTTACTATTAATTGAACCATCATCATCACCGAAGTTGATCGATTCATCCTGATACTGGATATTTACTTGAAATTCATCTTTAAGGTCATCTTCATGAGAGATATTAGGTTTCGCAACTTTGTCACTAGATTTATTAGGTTCCCCAGTTTGTTGAATAGACTCTTGTGTAAGTTGATAACCTCAAAGTTGTATAGGTTCCTCTGATGACGTACCTTTCCCACTTTGACCAACACCATTGTGTATGCCCCCGCCAAAGTATGAAGACATTTTTCTACATTTCGTTGGCCTCTCTTGGACATCTCCAGATTCTCCACCTTCAATAGTCCTCTTCCTATTTAACTTTGACTGTGACATCTCCAAAAAATTAAGGCTACAATAAAATTTTACTTGAATAAGATACTAAGGACTCGTAGTCTTTTTGGTTCGCTATCGATCACAATTGTTAGCTCAAAATCAACTGATTTTTTGTACTCCTAAATATCTTGAAACTATCCTTATATACAAATGCTTATTTCAAATTTTGGCAAAGGGGACGACATTTGCATATGATAACAACTAATATTTGGCAAACCCCACGTAATTTCAAGTAATTGACTAGACGAATAGGGCAGGAATTTGGGACACGGTGAATTACGATGCATGGTGAATTGGGTCCTAGTGCAAATAAAATTTTAACTTGGGATAATTGCCCTTTTGTGAATGGTGATCCTTGATAAATACCCCTTCCTTAATCTATGGTGAATAATAGTAAATATACAATAGATAAATGGGCAAACAACCCCACTACCATAGTGAAATTACATGGAAATACTAGTGAACAACCCGACCAATATACATTTTTTTGATAAAATCTGGGCGAACCGTTCAAACAGTATACTACGCATTTTTTTGCCAAATTCTATACGCCCGATGGGACATATTCGCCAATTGGTGAAGAATCGCCACTAAAAAATTCCCTGCCCTTGAGCAAGGAAAAATTTCATGCGTTTATTAAATTTCCTTCTAGTCTTTTGACCTCTAGTTGATCTTCCTAATTCAAACATACTACATGACTCACTTTCTTCTTCCATTCCTATATTTCCTTCACTCCAGGAAGACACATCTGACAAATACCTATTTGCTGCTACATGCACTCCATCAAATGAGAGATATAGCAAGTAATGCGAGATATTTTGCAAATTGTGAAATACATTAATCTCTATAGGGTGTGTTGACTTATACCTGTTGATCCATGAGACTGTGTGGGATGCTCGTGAAAGGGGTTTGGGTACCTACATATGTACATTTGTTGCAAGGTAAGGTCCCAGTAGTGCTTAGGAAAATCTGAATGGTGAAGGTTGTATATGTTGTTGTTGTTGTTTTTTTTTTTTTGTGTGTGTGTGTGTACACGTGCGGATACAAAAGGGGGCCTTTATATTTGATCTTAAAATGAAAAATATGCCTATCTAATACTTTTTGAGGGTGCAGGGAACATAAAATGAAGGCAACTTGAGGGAATATAGAACATGGATGTAATCTCAAAAAATAACAAGATGATATAATCATATAAGATTGAGTTTGTGACGGTACCTTCAAAGCTTCAGATGATGCTCAATTTTTATTTTTGTACTTGTACTCCAAATTAAGTATAAATTTTATAGCAAGCTCTGTTGTTTGATCCTGAAAGAAAAAAATCATTGCAAAATAGAAATAGTAGCGTAAGTTCTATTGGATAAACAACTATACTATCTTTTCACTTCATTCCATTATAAAATTCACTAAATCCTCTAAATATTCTCATAGCATTCATAAAATTTCCAAAAAAATTACAAATGATTTTTTTTACAATAGTACATTTGTTGTCGGGTAAGCTCCTAGTAGTGCTTAGGCATATCTGCATGGTCATCAACTATGCATATATCTTCTCTAATCAACTCTTATTTACAGGTGAAGGTTTTATATTTTGTATATGTTGTGTGTGCAAGTTGTTGATTGAGGGTGCAGGGAACAACACCCATTAGTAATGAATAACCCACCCTTGAAGAGAGAGATATGGTACTTTTTCAATGTACAAAGTGGAAGTATGGTAGAGCATCTATGATCCCTTGGAAATGCTTTTCAGGTAGTAAAGGTAGGATATCATATTTATGTTATGAAGCCTCTTTATCCAAAGGGTATCAATGGCATTTCTCTCTTCACTGGAATCAAGGGTGCAGAAGATACTTTGCATCATTTGGGTATACCACTCAATTTCTATACCCTTTGGATGAAAAGCAACCTTCTGCACCCCTTATTCGATTATAGATAAAGGACATTGATCCCCTTTTGATAAAGATTCTTCAAGAAAGATAGATGGTATCCTACCATTTCTACCTAAAAATCATTCCCAGGGGAGAAAGAGAAACCAATGATTAGTAGTTGACAATGGTAAGAAAGAGCAAAAATTATACAAAACCATAGTTACAAATACAATAAAATACTTTTATTACAATGTAGGACAATAATCTCAAAGAAGATATAATGGAGCCACCATTTTTCAAATAAGTGATATTTTAGTATGTATCAACAAAAAAATTTACTAAGAGGAGTATTCCAAACATCATGTCTATGTTTGATCTAAAGATGACCTAGTTTGTTGACAAAAATGCCAACTCCAAAGAAGTAGTCTGTCATAACATTCCTATCGTCACAAGTGAAAAAATCTTCATTGTGACCATGGAAGATACTCGTAGCATCGTAGTCATCATTAGCGCAAGATAGCTTGAACACCTCCCATGCCTTCACCATTTTATTTTTAAATCCAGCTCTATTATCAAAATTTGAGCCAAGTCTGCCAAAGATAATGTTTGGATTGATGGTCTAAATCCCCTGCACAACTTTTTCCAAATTGTCAGAAACAACCACATGCTTAACCACCTTCAAGACCCATTCTAACCAACCAATAACTTCAAAGAGAGTAGAAAAAAATAGTTTATATATCACCCCATCGTGTACATGCGAGCCAGCAATATTATGTTTTAGAAGGTAGACAATAGCATGTTTGATGTCATCATCACGAACATTAACTAATCTGGAGCACTATTCTTCCAAGGACTCCAAATGACAACATTCAATGCCAAACGTTCTATCCATTGAGAAGACCTAAAAAAAAGTAACCATAATGAAAATAATGAATAAGTATGCCAACATAATGAATAAGTGGGCAAAATACATTAATCCAATAATAGAAAATACATTACAAATGCCAAGCTCATGGTCTCAATGAAATAAATAGTGTATAAAACAAGATATGGTGCACAACAACAGCAAGCATGCAATGACAGAAATAACATTGCATGATGCCTGAGCTCAAATTCAAAACATTAAGTGTATTAATGTATGATCTAATAGCAGCAACCTCATTGATCATTACCTTTGACTCCTCCATCATTATAAAAGAGATAACTACCTACAACTATATTTCATAATTCCTCCTTTGAATTCATAGGTTAGCTTAAAATGGAGAAAGTATACAAACACACCAATTTAATCCCAAAACATCATATAACTGGAATTAAACACATCTCACAAATGTATAGATAATACTACATAGCATTGTATTATATATATCAAGTATTATCTTTGAATACAAAATCTTTGTGAGTTAGGACTATTACAATTTTTCCTTTTAGGATAGTCAAAAAAATAATTATTGACCCTTACTAAATAACAAAATGTAGACATGACAGATTACTTATTTTTTTATTATACATTACTTACTATTTGAGTGCATGTTCCACCTGCAACTTGATCAAGTCTTGTTTGATGCTTCAATTTTGTGTTGACTATACTATAGAAGTACACAGTTTTGTATTTACCCAATATGTTATCCAAAAAATAACAAAGTCAATAGAACTTATTTGCTACTGCATACACACACACACACACACACACACACACACACATATATATATATGCATACATACACACACATTATTCTTTCTTGAATATTGAAAGGAAGCTATTTGTAGCAAACAAGACAATGTGCAAAGACATTTTAATGGCTCAAAGACAAAAGGGTATCTAGATCTATCAATTAATAGAAGTATCCCAATCAATAGGGTCCCATGGAGAAATAGATATGGTAGAAGAAGAGTCTACAATGAATAATTCCATGTACCATAGCTAAAGACAAGAAGTAGTCACAAGGGTCAAAAAAAATTGAAACAATGCATCAATGAAGTGACCATGCAGAATTCCTTGAATAATATGAGTCAAAGCAATGGTTGAAAAGGAAAGAAGAGTGACAATGCGTGAATAACATCAGTGTAGGAGCTACAATGTGCCAATAGAGTATAGTATTATCATGGAATGTTTTTACAAGTCCATGAAGAATACATTATGAAGAAGCCTAAGAATAGTGAATGAAATGCAATGACAGAGACCCAACTATGGACAAAAGTAGAGGGTGGGTATTGGCATGAGATTAAGCATGGTAGAGAGTCAAAACTACAAGATTAATAGCATATAATATGGTGAAAGACATTGAAATAAAAATGAAGTGACCCTAAATAAGATCAATCCATGATATACATTAAGAAGGAAATAAAATATAGAAGCATATCCCAATGAGTCTAAAAGAAAACAAGATGAAAGTGATACAAATCTGTAACATAAGAAATAGAGAGATGATATTGGTTGATTTTTTATTATCTTATCTTACATTTAAAGGAATGATTTTTTGTTTATTGAAATGTAGGGGGTAAATAAAATGATCTCCTTATATCCTTAGATATACAAATGAAATATCCAAATTGATTAATCCAAAATGGAAGGATCAATGCATAAATGAATCAATCATTTGGAAATAAGAATAAACAAGGAAGATCTTAAGTACCCATTTATTTATTTGAATGTGAAATAGATTTAGATAGATTAAGAACTTTAATTGAAATAGATAGGAGAAAATTATTAACCTTGAAATATTGTAGATCTGAAGAATGTTGTTTTCGAGGGTCTGCACTCAATTTCTAGAAAATCTAAGACTGGATTTGGAATAGAAACGCAGAGATGAACAAAACCTAGAAATATTTTTCCATTCTGACACATTTCCTATTTTTACCCTCAATTAAATGTCACCATTGACCTAGAATATCTAATTCTGACCTAGGGTAGAATCTACCTAAAAAGTCTCAGACTGAAATTCTATTTTCAGATCCTGAAAGTTTGTCAAAAAGGGTATTTGAATCTGCACTCTAATCTGCTATTCCAAACCTATACCTACAAGAAAAATGGTTTGTTTGTTTGGGGGGAGGGGTTTGCCTTGGTCAAACCCTAGTTTTGGAATTAACCTCAAAGTATGATTGAAAATGCATAATTAAAAACAAAGTAAAAGCACAAATTCACCTTTCTTGTAGAAGTCCTTGTGGAGGATTCGAATCCGTGAATCCACAAGTATGTATGCACCAAAAAGGATGTAGAATTTAGAATGGAGAATGTAGGATGTCTTCAATCAATTTATTTTAGATCTTAAACATCAATCTTGAATGGGTTCTTGAATTGGAAGAGGCTTGGAGGAGTGTGGAGGAAGAAATCTTCAACAAGAGGGCTCCATGGAGCTTGAATCCTTCAATGGCCACCAATGGATCTCCTTGATGAAAATGAGTGCTTGAGAAGTGCTTGAGAAAGGATGAATGCTTCAATGGCTACTTGGCTTGCTTCAAATCTTCCTTCTTCACCTTTAGATCTCACTCTTCAATTCTTTGAATTCTTTCCATGATGATTATTGTTTCTTATTTCTCTTGTGGTTAGAGAAAATGAGAGGAGAAAGCTTCCTTTTATATGAAACTAGGGCACAATCTTCTAGAGAGGACAACATAGGAGAATTAAATTCCAATTATACCCATTCCCCTAGAAGAGGACCTATAATAAATATAATTTAAGATTTTTTGTTCTGAACATCGAAACAGCCGACCCAGAAGCGGGAATTAACTTTATCCAAAGACCGACATCTGAAAACCCTAAAATTCTGAAATTTGAATCCCGAGCCTCAAAAAGTTCAATTATGACCTAGGTCAAGGTTGAGGTCAACCTTCAACCAAAAAGGTCAACCTCAACCCTGAGGTCAAATTCCCAGTTTTTCAGTTTGGGGTGCCAGAAATAGGTTGGAAATAGTGGAAATAGGGTAGAACAGGGGGAAAATTCCATATCTAAATCGGGAACCCATTCAAGGCACTTGACATGACCCCAAAACACTTACTCAGAAGGCTAAACCAGTCTACAATGGAAGTGCTTCCATTTTCTGACTATACATTTAGCCCCCACTTTAGCAAGAGTATGGACTTGACGCAAACTCTTGGTAAAGGAAATCATAAAGAATAGATAATCTTATTGGAATCAAAAGGGACAAAGGAATCTTCAAGCCCCTAAGGGACTTAAGTCTTTATCAACCTTAATATCACGATAAGAGAGACATCACCAGTTAAGGAGAAAAAGAGAGAGGGTGTGGTTACCTCACCCAATGAGAACTCATGTCCCATTGTGAACCACACAAAGAAAAGTGCAACTGGAAAGATGGAGTTGAACCGCCTAGTGAATGTAGCTACTCACTAGTCAACCCATCAGGGAGATCCATTCTTAAGGACACCTTCCGGCCTCAAGAGATCAAAACATTGTAAATTGAAATTGGAGGGATCAAGACATCCATGTAAATTTAAACTGGAGGGATCAAGAGATCCTATAAAGTAAAATATCCATGCTTTAAGGATTAATCTTTAATCCATAAAGGGAAAAAAAATTTAAGTTTTGAAAATTTTTGAACATGCATGTGTGCAAAAAGTGAGTAGAGCATATGCCCCCACGTTAAAGTCATTGCTAACACTTTAACAGAAGCAATGGCTTGAACAGAAACATAAACAACTCTATTGATTATGTTTCCACTACGAGATGCCCCCAAATGAAGACAAATA
The DNA here is from genome assembly GCA_018584345.1 of Thuja plicata. Classification (NCBI taxonomy): domain Eukaryota; kingdom Viridiplantae; phylum Streptophyta; class Pinopsida; order Cupressales; family Cupressaceae; genus Thuja; species Thuja plicata. The sequence goes on from MU227101.1 coordinate 2,304,626, forward strand.
AAGGGAAATATCACATAAACATACAAAGAACACATAAGGGATCTACCTACTATGGTGTCAGTATGATCATAAGATAATATGTATATCTATATATCATATTATTGAAAATTAATTGACATCATTTCCCAAAGAAGCTAGAACTACAATCACAATTGAGGAAAGAAAACTCAATATTTATGAAGAAGAGTCTTTTCGAACCAAAACATGGAGACCAAAAATAATCAGTGCTACCATGTCATAGATCCAAGCGGACTACACAAGGAAAAACATTTACGAACAATAGCACAAGTAAAAAATAACATGAAAACAACATATAGACTAATAGAGATACATATAGAGGAATTATACAATAGGTTTGATTCCTTTATCACCTTGCACCAACAAAGTAACAAAGGTCATATAAAAGAGTCTAACAAACATTTAGAAAACACATTACAGGAGAAGCACATTACAACATGCAAACACATAAAGGGCTACCATAAAGGATAAGCCAATCAGGTGCATCACCTACTCTCCCCATCTTGGTTTATATCTTGTAGGGAATGTAGACAACTCGCAAGAGAGACTATATCCAATATAGTAGGAATAAGAGCCAGTTCCAAACAAGGATCCTCTTGAGAATCACGTTGATCGATACTAGGTGTAATTGTCAATTAAGTTGAAAGCATATGAGGTAGATCAGTATCAAGATCAATGGTCTCATATTCATCATAAGACCAATAGGATCATCAAGAGTATCCTCCTCATCAAGATTAATTAAAATGGAATCTAAGATAAAATTATGATCATCATATTCATTCATCTTAACATCATTGTGAATATTAACTTCTTCCAACACATCAAGCATAGGTTGGACGAAAGAAGGTAAAGAATTTTGAAGAACAAAAGCACGGGCCCTAGCATTAGCTCTACGCTTCTTACAAAGTTCATTAGAAGATTTATTACATTTTTCTTTATTTGACACATGTACAGAACTAGGAGGAATAATATTTGATTCTTTGACAGGTTCTATAGGAGGGTTGGTAGGATTCACAGTAGGCTGAGAAGTGATACTGGGAAGTTGAGTAATAGAGTTAACAGTAATGGATAAAGGAGGTATAGAAGGAGTGGGTAAAAGATGACGGTTAAGATCTATCTGAGGCATGCTTAACTCAAATATCTTGTGATTTTTATAGGCTATATATGAATGAAAAAGGTTGTCAAGGTGAGGAGGACATGAATTAGGTAATGAAGGCCAAAAGAAATCAAGAGTAGCACAATCTCTAGGCCTAGAAGGTTTATTGGTGCAGGAGAACCCTAAGGTCTTTAGGCAGATATTTAGGCATTTTGGCTTGTAGGTTAGTTTGGCCAACCATCCATGAATAAGGACTAATCTATAAAGTCCCTAGAGTGTTTTGAGGTGTGATTAGAGTTAGGAAAGATTAGGGTTTGTGTGTTGATTGAGTTTAGTTGATTCTAGGGGTCTAGAACCTAGAAGTAAACTCAAAAGTCAAAGGGTTGACCAAACTCCCAAAGTGGGAAGATTTTTAATTTTTTAATGCTATTAAGTCATTTGGGGTCAATTGGTAAGGTTTGGAACCAATTAGGACCCTCAAAGTTGAGAAAGTGACATTTTGACATGTCAAAGTTGTCATGACAACTTTTAAAGTTGTCATGACAACATTTCCTAGATTTTAGGAATCAGCTCTTATGATGCCCAAATCCTGACCAGAGGGTCTAGATAGGTGGGATGGAAGTATATAAGGTTATTTTAACCCTAATCTGATAGTTAGATTTCATATTGTAAAGACAGGTGTTTGCAAAGAACCAATTTGTAGTGTAATTAAGCTACAGAGCCATCATCCATCAATTTATTGGATTGAATGGATTGAATGAAAGCATAGAGAGTGTCTAAAATCTAATTCCTAAGATCTTTGTGGCATTAGTTTAGTTTATTATTCTTTCTAGTTAGGTTTTGTTTAATTTCTTGCATTTTGTAAGTTCACTGGCCAGTTTTGGTCTAGTCATGTAAAGAATGGCTTTTCTTGGTGTTCTCGTGGTTCAAACTCCATGACCACTTAGAATCCATTAGAGCCTTGTATATAATTTGTAGATATGGCTTGTGGAGTGTGTGTGTGTGTGTGTGTAGGGGAAGCTTGAGAACATTTAGGCCATATGCAAGTAAATTTTTATGTAAGGAGAAGTTTTGAGGATCTCATTTGAAGTTAAAGAAGCCTAAGAAACCAAACCAGTCTTCATGCCCTAGAAACCCTTATTTTTAGGGGTTTGGTGAAATTCCACTATACGTAAATGGTAGACATCTGAGACCTAGAAAATATTTAAGGGAAGGAAAAACCCACAAGGAATATGTAATTTATTTCTAGGGGCGTTAAGGGATTTTAAGAGAAAATCCAGCTTTTTAGTATCTAGGAGGGCTAATAGGCCTAAAAAGGCTACAAGGCTTAAAAGGCTAGTAATTTGGAACTCGATTGGGAAATGGATGAAAGATCCAAAAAATTGGATCCATAGGGGTTGAACTATACCTAAGAGGAGTCAGGAAACCAATCCATAAGAAGTTGACACCATTAGAGGTTTAGGTGATCAGGGAAGCCATGAAAGAGTAGAGCTATGGAGAAGGGTTTAATGAAGTGTTTGAAGTTGGTGGAGAGCTCCTAGTGTGTTAGGGGATCAAAGAGGAATCCTATAGTTAGGGTAGTGATAGAGACCCTAAAATAATACCAAGAGAAAGGTCTTAGAGAGAGCTAGAAGGCTCTAGGAGAGGAGCTCCCCATCAAATTGGTATCATAGCCATTGAAAGGCTTGGGAGTGAATTAGTGCCTATTAGAGTGGAGTGAATCCATAGGTGAGAACATCATGGTGACCAATGCAGAGTTGGCCAAGGATTTTTTAGAGCAACAAATCAAGAATAGGCTTCTTGAAGTAGCAATGGAGGAAATGAAGATCAAGATGACATAAGTGGTAGAGACTGCCAGCAAGTTGAGAGAAGAAATGCATGAAGGGATAGATAAAGGAAAGAAACTAGTAGAAGAGGAAGTAGAACCAGATCCTGATCCTCTTCTACCTAAGGAACCATTCCTCAAAGTACTCAAGGCATTGAGTGGGAAGGCTCTAGAAGGAATACTAGTATTGTGTGGTAAGATGGACACTAAAATGGTTATGGAATGGCTTGAAGGGATGAAGAATCACTTCGAGTGTGATGGGATTATAGAAGAATAGAAGGTGAAGATAGCCAAATCAAGGTTAAGAGGGAAAGCACTCACATGGTGGAAGTTCTTGTAGGAAGAAATAGAGAAAGAGGGCAAGAAGCCCATAAAAAATTGGAAGACAATGGTTGCAAAGGTGAAGGAGAATTACCTTCCAGAAGACTATGACATTCAACTGCATAAGAAGAGGCAAAACCTTAGGCAAAAAGACCTAGATGTGCTAGCCTATACTGAATAAGTTCAAAAACTTTGTCTTAGATCAAGAATCCAGGAGACAGAGAGTATCAAAGTTGCAAGATACCTTAATGGATTAAGGTGGAACATTCAAGAGGAACTTAGTCTCTTTACCCTAACGTCCATTCATAGTTGTTTTCAAATGGCTTTGAAAGTGGAAGAAAACCTCAAGAAGAGGTAGGATTCTAGCTCCAGAGGTAGAGAAAGGGGTAGAGACAACAGAGGTGGCCATAAAGGAGGTTCAAGTGCAAGAGGCAGTGACAGTAGAGGAAAACTTGACTCTAGATATTCAAAGCAAGGACAAGAAAAAAGTAGTAGAGGTGGATACAATAACATAGGAAGAAGTTCTTAACTTAGTGGCAAAGGAAGATCAGGAGGTTTTGGGAGAAGCTCTCAGTTTTCTTCTATGAAATTTTACAATTGTGGAGAGATGGGGCATCCTGCATATAGGTGTTCGGATAAACCAACATCCTCACAAGGGGAGAAGAAGATAGCTTATGTCCAGGAAGAAGATTGTGAGTCTAGATTTAGAGAAAGGAGAACACCTTATGTTGAGAAGAATCCTAATCAAGACACCAACCAAAGATGAGCACAAGAAGAGGAGGGCTCTTTTCAAAGTGAAGTGAAAGATATTGGGGAAAGTGTGCAAGGTGATCATTGATTCAGGGTCAACAAATAATGTCATATCTGAGGAGGTAGAAGAGAAGTTGAAGCTCACCAAAATCCCACATGTGTGTCCCTATAAAGTTACATGGCTGAATAAGGGTCAAAACATCTTGGTGAATGAACAAGTGTGGGTAGAATTTTCCATTGGAAAGTATCAGGATAGGATACTATGTGATGTGTTTCCAATGGATGCTTGCCATCTATTGCTTGGTAGACCATGGCAGTATGACAAAGAATTTGTCCATAATGGGAAAGATAACAAGTACTCCTTCAAGAAAAATTGGGTAACTTTCAAGATACAGTCTTTAATAGAAGAGGACATAGTGGAGAAGGAAGAATCTAGTGCCATGTTGATGAATGGAAAAGAATTCCTAAGGGATATGAAAGATGAAGAATTTGGCTATGCAATCTTGTTAAAGCCAAAGGAGGAGGAGACTCATAAGCAAGCACCTATGCCAAAAGAGGTGAGAGAACTATTGGATAAGTTCAAGGATATAATTTGTGAGGGTACACTAGCTTCACTACCAGGAAAGAGGGAGATAAGTCATCAAATTGACTTCATACCAGGAGCATCCTTGCCAAAAAAAGCTGCATACAAGATGACACTAGAGAAAAACAAGGAGATAGAAAGGCAGGTGCAAGAGTTGTTGGATCAAGGATTGATTAGGAAAATCATCAGCCCTTGTATTGTCCCAGTGGTTTTGGCTCCTAAGAAGGGAGGTAAGTAGAGGATGTGTACTGATTCTAGGGCAATAAATAGGATAACTATCAGGTATAGATTTCCAATTCCTAGAATAGAAGACTTGATGGATTGCTTGGGGGGTGCTAAGTACTTCTCTAAAATTGAATTGAAGAGTGGGTACTATCAAATTAGGATGAAGGAAGGTGATGACTGGAAGTTTGCATTTAAGACTATAGATGAGTTGTATGAATGGTTAGTTATTCCCTTTGGGCTTACCAATGCACCAAGCACCTTTATGAGGGTGATGAATGAGGTCTTGAACGACTATATAAGATTTTTTGTAGTTGTCTATTTAGATGACATCCTCATATTCAGTAAAACCAAAGAGGATCATATGAAACACTTGGAGTTAGTGTTGAATAAGTTGTAGGAGGAGAAACTCACCATAAACCTTGAGAAGAGTGAGTTCATGAAGGAAGAACTAGTCTACCTTGGCTTTATGGTTTCCAAGGGTGACTTGAAAATGGATAAAGAGAAAGTAGAGGATATATTGAACTAGCCTAATCCTAAGATAGGGACAAAAGTTAGGAGCTTCCTTGGGTTAGCCCAATTCTATAGGAATTTCATTAGGAGATTCAGTGAGATCTGTGCTCTTGTCCTAGGGACTATCAAAGGAGGATTAAAGACCAAATTCATATGGACTAAGGCAGCTAATGAGGGGTTTTAAAGGTTGAAAAGGGAAGTAGCCACTCAACCTGTCTTATTGTTACCTAGCTTTGACAAACCAGTCATTGTGGAGTGTGATGCAAGCAGCATTGTAGTAGGAGCTGTCCTAAGCCAAGAAGGCAAGCATGTGGCCTTTTTCAGTGAAATAATAAATGAGGCTAAGTCTAGGTACTCTTCCTATGACTTGGAGATATATGCTCTTATGCAAGCCTAGTGCAAGATCACACCTAACCCAACCCTTAGCTCCTTATGTCTGGCATGTACTAACTCTAGCCAAGTCAAGAGAGTGTGTGTGGACCTTAGAAGGTCATTTGTTTTTCCCTAAGATGGATATGACTAGGTCAATCCATGTCTAGATAGGTTGCTTAGATGGTTTCCTTTAGTTGTGTGTGTGTGTGAGGTAGTTGGTAAGCCTCTGGAAATCTAACTAAGGCATTGGGAACTTTGGATAAGCTTCTTGGAATCACTGGCACTTGGCATACACTGCTGCCTAACAACTCAGCCTACCTTTCCTAGCAACTCGGCTTACATTGCCTAGCAACTCGGCCTACATTGCCTAGCAACTCAGCCTACATTTGTGCCTAGAAACTTGGCCTACATTTGTGCCTAGCAACTTGGCCTACATTTCCTAGCAGCTCAACCTACATATGTGCCTAGCAACTCAGCCTACATTTGTGCCTAGTAGCTTGGCCTACATTTGTGCCTAGAAACTCAGCCTACATTTGTGCCTAGCAGCTCGGCCTACATTTTTGCCTAGCAACTTGACCAACACTGGAGCTTGGCTTTCTTTATTGTTGCTTGGCAATATTCAGTCGTAACAGCCCGTGAAAAGCAGATATTGTCTTTTATGGACAGTATGGTTAGTGTAACGGTTCCTAAAGAGATTCTTGCGAATGAGCGGACCGTTAGAGTTGTTTCCTATGAGAGGATGGTTACTAATAACATCTAGAGATTCATTTTTGGATATCTAGAAGGTAGAGATAGAAGAAAAGAGAAGCTACAGGAAATCACAGAGTTGTAGATTATTGTACTATTTTGTTTTGTTTCCAGTAATGAGAAGTTGTAGATAGTGTGTTTAGTCGATATAAAACTTATTTGTTCATTTTGCATGCAAGTAGATTAGTTACTTTATTTTCTATTTTGTAAGTTTTTAGTTCTTCACCCATTATGGGTTGTAAGCAGTAATGGCCCCTCGAGATTCCTGAATCCATGGTGAGAATCATGTGTTGGGATGGAGCTCAAGTGGAGCCCTTGTACATAGTTTTATTTTTGTTTTTGTTAGGAGTAGAAATAGGTGTGGATCTGGAGATCTTACCCTAGGCGAGGTTCGAGATAGTCCAGCTAGGGAAGAGAAAGAAAGTAATGTTCTGAGAACATTGATTGAGTGAGAAGAATGAATCTATTTGTGTAGGTTTAGTAAGGAGGAGATGAAAAGCATTTCGATGGGGACTGGATCTTGAAGAGGAGGTAAATTTGAGAGTGACTTACCTTAGTTTGGGGTTGTGAACACCCTAAGGGATATAGGAAATATATCTCAGAATAGGGCCAAGCTGGTTCTGTAGCAACAACAAGACTTTTGTCCACATTAGATTGGTATCAAAGCCCTAAAATATTTGGGTGTGTTTTGTTTGGATGTTATCTATAGAAACTTCTGTCAACTCATCCAAGATGGTGACCAATGCAGAACTTGCAAAAGATGTTGAAGAGAAAAAGGAGGAGAATAGACTCCTGACGGAACAGTTAGCTAAAATGATGACTAGCTTGGAAGAAGTACAACTTAGGATTATAGCAGTCAATGAACGAATAAGAGAAGCTGGTGGAAAGGGTAAAGCAGTGGCCGAGGAAGACATTATTCCAGAGCCAGACCCTATGCTTCAAGAAGAGCCATTCTTGAAAGCATTGAAGGCAATGAATGGTAAGTCCTTAAAAGGGTGCCTCTATTTAGTGGCAAGATGGAACCAAAATTAATCATGGAATGGATAGAAGGTCTTGAAAATCACTTTGACTATGATAATGTGACCAAAGCTCAGAAAGTAAGAATAGCGAAGACAAGGTTGAGAGGAATTGCTCTCACTTGGTGGAAGTTTTTCCAAGATGAGAGGGCAAAAGAAGGAAAGAACCCCATAACCAATTCGAAAGGCATGGTGGCCAAGATGAAGGAAACTTATCTTACTAATGATTATGAAGTGCAGTTGTACAAAAAGAGATAGAATCTGAGACAAAAAGATTTAGAAGTCAGTTCCTACACCGAAGAATTTCACAAACTATGCTTAAGGTCGCATGTGATGGAAGAAGAAAGCCTAAAAGTGGATAGTTACTTGAATGGACTCAAGTGGAGTATCCAAGAGGAAATTAGTCTTTTAAACCCCAAGACTATACACCAATGTTACAAGCTAGCCCTCAAGGTGGAGGAAAAATTCAAGAAGAAGCAAGATTCAAATAGTAGAGGAAGAGGAAGAGACAGCAAAGGTCATAGAGGAGGATATGGAGGAATAAATCAGAGTGAGTCCAAACACACTGAGAATCAAGGAGAATCTAGTAACATAAGAGGTGGTTACAACTATGGAAGAGGTTCAAATAGTAGTTCAAGAGGAAGAACTAATAACCAAGGAAGAGGATCTTACTTCTGTTCAATGAAGTGTTATAGCTGTCAGCAATTTGGACATCCTGCATATCGGTGTCCTAAAAAAGGTTCTCCTTCTCAAGGAGGTGGAAAAAGAGTTAACTATGTCCAAGAAGAATCAAGTTGCAGCAGCAAGCCATCTGAGGTACCATTAGAATCAAAAGAAGGTGAGAACCTCATGATAAGGAGGACCTTAATTAGAGAGCCCAGCAAAGAAGAACCAAGCCAAAGGAGAGAAATCTTTAGAGTGAAGTGCAAGATTACAAGAAAGGTGTGTAGAGTCATTATTGATTCAGGCTCAACTGATAATATCATTAGTGAAGAAGCAGCTAGCAAGTTAAATTTGAAAAGGATTCCACATGAAAACCCATACAAGGTCACATGGCTCAACAAAGGACAACATGTGTTTGTAGGAGAACAAGAATGGGTAGATTTCACCATTGGAAAGTATAAAGACATAGTTCTATGTGACATTCTTCCCATGCATGCATGCCACCTTCTACTGGGAAGGCCATGGCAATTTGATAGGCAAGCCATGCATGATGGAACCAAGAATGCATACTCATTTAAGAAAGATGGAGTGACTTTCAAAATTCAGTCACTAATAGAAGAAGGGGAGATGAAGACATCAAGTCCAAGTGTGCTCATGGTTGGTGAGAAGGAGTTCTTAAAGACCCTAGAAGAAGGAGAAGGAGTTGGGTTTGCTTTAGTATTGAAGCCAAAAGATGAAGTTGCTGTCAAGAAATCAAAGATACCAAATGAGGTAAAAGAAATACTTGAATAATATAGAGATATTGTGAATGAAGGCCAGCCCACTCCCCTACCTCCCAAGAGACTTGTTAGCCACAAGATTGACTTCATACCAGGAGCTACCTTACCCAAAAAATCTGCCTATAAGATGACCCCTCAACAGAATGAGGAAATAGCCAAGCAAATTAGAGAGTTATTAGACCAAGGCCTAATTAGAAAGAGCATAAGCCCATGTGCAGGCCCTACTATTTTAGCACCTAAGAAAGGAGGATCTTGGAGACATTGTACTAATTCTAGATCCATAAATAGAATCACCATTAGGTATATGTTTTGAATACCCAGAATTGAAGACCTAATGGATTGTTTAGGGGAGGCAAAGTACTTCAGCAAGATTGATCTTAAGAGCAGCTACCACCAAATCAAAATTAATGAAGGAGATGAATGGAAGATAGCCTTCAAAACTACAAAAGGTTTGTATGAATGGCTTGTAATGCCATTTTTTTTGTCTAATGCTCCCTCAACCTTTATGAGGTTGATGAATGAGGTATTGGTAGAATGCATTGGTAAATTTGTTGTTGTCTACCTAGATGACATTTTAGTTTTTAGCAGAACTAAGGAGGAGCATATTAGGCATTTGAAATTTGTTTTCAAGAAATTGCATGATGAAAAGCTAATGATCAACTTGGAGAAGTGTGACTTCATGAAGCAGGAGCTTGTATATCTCAGTTTTGTTTTGTCACAGGGTAACCTCAAAATGGACCAAGAAAAGGTGGATGCCATTCTAAGTTGGCCTACTCCCAAGGCTGCCACTGAGGTGAGAAGTTTCCATGGTTTAGCTCAGTATTACAAAAATTTCATTAGACATTTCAGTGGGATTTGTGCACCCATGTTAGACACCATTAGAAGTGGGATGAAGATAAAGTTTCAATGGACACCACAAGCTGAAAAAGGGTTTGAAACACTCAAGGAGAAGATAGCAGAGTTTCCTACTCTAGCTCTTCCAAGATTTGATAAGCTTTTTACAGTAGAATGTGATGCAAGTAATGTGGCCATTGGGGCTGTCATAAGCCAAGAAGGAAGACCAGTAGCATTCCATAGTGAGAAGCTAAATGATGCAAAGAAGAAGTACTCTTCTTATGACTTAGAGTTTTATGCTCTAGTCCAAGCACTCAAGAAGTGGAGGCACTACTTGCTTCCAAAGGAGTTCATAGTGTGTACTAATAACCAAGCTCTTAGCTTCCTTAACTCTTAAGACAAACTTAGCAGCAAATACATGAAGTGGGTGCAATATCTACAAGCCTACACTTTCAATATCAAGCATAAAAAGGGAGTACAGAACAAGGTTGCTGATGCATTGAGCAAAAGGTTGCTAATGCATTGAGTAGAAGGCTGCTCACAGTCCAAGAAGTTTAGCTAAAAAGCACAGTCATTGATAGCTTCAAAGACCTATATGCTAAAGATGAATATTTTGCCCAAATCTGCAAGGTATGCAAGGAGTTCAAGAACAACTTTCATGGTGAGTTTTCTGAATATACTTTGCAGAATGATTTGTTGTTTAAAGGAGGTCAGATTTGTGTTCCTAAAGGATCTATGAGAGAGAATTTGATCCAAGAAAAACATAATGGAGCACTTAGTGGTCATTTTGGAGTCGGTAAGACTCAAGAGCTAGTCACTAGGTTCCATTTTTGGCCTAGAATGAATAAAGATGTTAGACAGTATGTTGAGAGTTGTGTAGTGTGTCAAAAAGAAAAGGGTACATCTTCTAATGAAGGTCTTTATCAGCCACTTCCAATCCCAACCAGACTATGGGAATGCATAAGCATGGATTTTGTAGTTGGTTTTCCAAGAACAAGGCAGGGATATGATAGTATTTATGTTGTCATCAACGGATTTAGCAAGATGGCACATTTTATACCTTGTAATACCATTCATGATGCTTGTAAAATTGCATAGCTATTTTTTAGTGGAGTGGTGAGGATACATGTACTCCCACTCAGTATTGTTTCAGATAGAGACATCAAATTCATGAGCCATTTTTGGAAGACCTTATGGCAAAAGCTCGGCACTAACTTGTCTTTTGGGTCTGCCTACCATCCACAAACAGATGGAAAAATAGAGGTAGTCAATAGAATTCTTTGTAATTTGTTGATATGCCTCAAAAATGATTATTCTCAAGCATGGGACCAACTCATTGGACAAGCCGAATATGCATACAATGATACAGTGAACAGATCAACTAGTAAGAGTCCTTTTGAAATTGTTTATGGCTTTCACCCAAGAGGAATTTTTGAGCTTAGAGAATTGAAGGAAGGAATGCATGGTAGTGGACATGCTGAGGAATTTTCTCATTCAATGAGGGAATTACATGAAAGTGTGAGAAAGAATTTGATTGAGAATGTTGAAAAGGTAAAGCAAAAGGTGGATGCAACAAAGAGGGATGTTCATTTTCAGATTGGAGACTTTGTGATGGTACACCTGAACAAACATAGGCTATAGAAAGGTGTTCCTCACAAGCTACAGATGAAGAGGCTAGGTCCATGTAAGATACTTGAAAAGTATGGAAACAATGCATACAAGGTGGAGCTTCCTGAAGACATTGGGTTGTCACCAGTTTTCAACATTGCAGATTTGATAGCATACAAAGGACCAATTCAAGATGCTAATCAGAACCTTCAAGAGGTAATACAAGAGGAAAAATATCTAAAATTAGCCCCTACTCCATCTATGATAGCTAAAAAGATACTAGACTCAAGGTTCTACAAGAAGACTAGGAGCAGAGACTATATGGAGCACCTTGTCAAATGGCATGGCAAAGAAGAAGTTGATGCTACTTGGATCAGAGAAATAGACTTCAAGGAGTTGGGAATTGATCCAAACATGCTCAATCAGAGGATGGATTAACCTTTCTTTTATCTTGGGGAGTATGGTGTAGGAGCACACCTAACTCAACCCTTAGCTCCTTATGTCTGGCATGTACTGACTCTAGCCAAGTCAGGAGAGTGTGTGTGGACCTTAGAAGGTCATTTTTTTCCCTAAGATGGATATGACTGGGTCAATCCATGTCTACATAGGTTACTTGGTTTGTTTCCTTTAGTTGTGTGTGTGTGTGAGGTAGTTGGTAAGCCTCTGGAAATCCAACTAAGGCATTGGGAACTTTGGATAAGCTTCTTGGAATCACTGGCACTCGACATACACTGGTGCCTAGCAACTCAGCCTACATTGCCTAGAAACTCGGCTTACATTGCCTAGCAACTCGACCTACATTTCCTAGCAACTCGGCCTACATTTGTGCCTAGCAACTCAACCTACATTGCCTAGCAGCTCAGCCTACATATGTGCCTAACAACTCGGCCTACATTTGTGCCTAGCAGCTCGGCCTACATTTTTGCCTAGCAACTCAGCGTACATTTGTGCCTAGTAGCTCGGCCTACATTTATGCCTAGCAACTCGGCCAACACTGGAGCTCGGATTTCTTTGTTGTTTCTTGGCAATATTCAGTTGTAACGGCCTGTGAAAATTGGATATTGTCTTTTATGGACAGTATGGTTAGTGTAACGGTTCCTAAAGAGATTCTTGTGAATGAGTGGACCGTTAGGGTTGTTTCCTATGAGAGGATGGTTACTAATAACATCTAGAGATTCATTTTTGGAGATCTAGAAGGTAGAGATAGAAGAAATGAGAAGCTACATGAAATCACAGAGTTACAGATTATTGTACTATTTTTTTTTGTTTCCAGTAATGAGAAGTTGCAGATAGTGTGTTTAGTGGATGTCAAACTTCTTTGTTCATTTTGCATGCAAGTAAATTAGTTACTTTATTTTCTATTTTGTAAGTTTTTAGTTCTTCACCCATTCTGGGTTGTAATCAGTAATGGCCCCTCGAGATTCCTAAATCCATGGTGAGAATCATGTGTTGGGATGGAGCTCAAGTGGATCCCTTGTACATAGTTTTCTTTTTGTTTTAGTTAGGAGTAGCAGCAGGTGTGAGTCTAGAGATCTTACCCCAGGTGAGCTTGGAGATAGTCTGGCTAGGGAAGAGAATGAAATTAATGTTCTGAGAACATTGATTATGTGATAAGAATGAATCTATTTGTGTAGGTTCAGTAAGGAGGAGATGAAAATCATTTTGATGGGGACTGAGTCTTGAAGAGGAGGTAAAGTTGAGAGTGACTTACCTTAGTTTGGGGTTGTAAACACCCTAAGGGATCTAGGAAAAAGATCTTAGAACAGAGCCAAGCTGGTTCTGTAGTAGCAACAAGACTTCTATCCACATCAAAGCCTTAAAGAAGTCGAGGCATTATCTATTTCCTAAAGATTGTGTTGTCTTTACAGATAACCAAGCATTGAGTTACATAAACACTCAAGACAAGCTTAGATAGAGGCACATAAATTGGATTGAGTTCCTATAGTCATATACATTCACTATAAAACCTAAGAAGGGGGTGCAAAACAAAGTTGCAAATGCCCTTAGTAGGAGAATACTTACCATCTGAGAGATTAAACTGCAAAGTATAGGATTTAAAGGTTTTAAAGACCTATATGAGGGAGATTCAGATTTCTTAGAGATTTACAAAGTGTGCAAAGATTTTGAGAATCACTTTCATAGTGAGTTTGTAGATTATACATTGTAGAATGGGTTTCTATTCAAAGCCAATCAAATTTGTGTTCCAAAATTCTCAATGAGGGAGAACCTCATTCAGTAGAAACATAATGGGAGAACCTCATTCAGTAGAGACATTGGACTTAGTGGAAAGGTTCTATCGGTGGCCAAAGATGCAGAAGGAAGTGAGAAGATATGTGGAGAAATGTGGCATATGTCAGAAGGCTAAAGGAACTTCATCAAATGTAGGACTTTACCAGCCATTACCCATCCCAAGTAGACCTTGGGAGTGCATAAGTATGGACTTCATAGTGGGGTTACCTAGGACTCCAACTAGTTTAGACAGTGTGTTTGTAGTGGTAGACAGGTTTATTAAAATGAGCCACTTCATACCATGCAAAATAACACATGAGGCTAGCCATATTTCCTACTTGTTCTTCAAGTAAATAGTGAGGATTCATGGCCTACCAATGAGCATTGTTGCAGACAGGGATGTGAATTTCATGGGTGACTTCTGGAAGACCCTATGGAAGAGACTAGGTACAAACTTATCTCATGGATCTTCCTATCATTCTCAAACAGATGGGAAGACTAAAGTAATCAATAGAGTTCTTGGAAACTTTCTTAGATGTCTGACAAAGGAATATGGCCAAGGATGGGAGTAAGTTATTCCACAAGCAGAATTTGCCTATAATGACAGTAAAAATAGGACTAAAGGGAAAAGTCCATTTGAGATTTTGTATGGGACACATCCAAGGGGTGTGATGGACCTTAGAGACCTCAAAGGATATGAGGGAGTTAGTGTTCATGCTGATGATTTTGCACAATCAATGAAGGAAGTTCATGAACAAGTGCAAAAAACCTTAATGGAGGCCAATCAGAAGTTCAAGACAAAAAGAGATGAGAGAAGAAGAGATTTGCAGTTTGAAGTGGGAGAGTTACTAATGGTGTTTCTGAATAAGGCAAGACTACAAAAGGGGATACCTAGTAAGCTACAGATGAAAATAATTGGACCTTGCAAGATATTGGCTAAGAATGGGCCTAATGCTTATAAGGTGGAGTTGCCCAAAGAGATGTCAATCTCTCCAATATTCAATGTGAAGGATTTGATCAAGTATAAGGGGATAGATATGGATGAGTTGCAGTACAATATAGAGGTGCATAAGGATATGGGAGAGTTCAAGACTCTGGAACAAGTCAAGCCACAAGTGGAAAAGATATTAGATTCAAGGGTAAAGAAGAAGATAAGACACAAAGTCTATATGGAGCATCTAGTGAAGTGGAGACAAAAAATAGACTCAGAAGCCACTTGGATAGCTAAGAGTGACTTCAAGAAGCATGGAATCAATGAGGAGTTCCTGACACCACAGGTACCATAACTTTCTTGTTGTAGGGGGAGGATGGTGTAGGAGCACCCTAAGGTCTTTAGGTAGATCTTAAGACATTTTGGCTTGTAGGTTGGTTTGGCCAACCATCCATGAATAAGGACTAATATATAAAGTCCCTAGAGTGTTTTGAGGTGTGATTAGAGTTAGGAAAGATTAGGGTTTGTGTGTTGATTGAGTTTAGTTGATTCTAGGGGTCTAGAACCTAGAAGTCAACTCAAAAGTCAAAGGGTTGACCAAAGTCCCAAAGTGGGAATATTTTTAAGTTTTTAATTCTATTAAGTCATTTGGGGTAAATTGGTAAGGTTTGGAACCAATTAGGACCCTCAAAGTTGAGAAAGTGACATTTTGACAAAAGTTGTCAAAGTTGTCATGACAACATTTCCTAGATTTTAAGACTTAGCTCTTATGATGCCAAAATCCCAACCAGAGGGTATAGATAGGTGGGATGGAAGTATATAAGGTTATTTCAACCCTAATCTAATAGTTAGATTTCATATTATACGGACTGGTGTTTGTAAAGAACCAATTTGCAGTATAATTAAGCTACAGAGCCATCATCCATCAATTTATTGGATTGAATGAAAGCATGGAGAGTGTCTGATATTTGTGGCATTATTTTAGTTTATTATTCTTTCTGGTTAGGTTTTGCCTAATTTTTTGCATTTTGTACGTTCACTGGCCAGTTTTGGTCCAGACATGTAAAGAATGGCTTTTCTTGGTGTTCTTGTGGTTCAAACTCCATGACCACTTGGAATCCATTAGAGCCTTGTATATAATTTTTATATATGGCTTGTGGAGTGTGTGTGTATGTAGGGGAAGCTTGAGAACATTCAGGCCCTAGGCGAGTACTGGTTATTCTGGCTAGGGTGACTGAACAGTGCAGATGCAATGAAGGTTGCAGAGTGATTGGTACGTGCCAATAAAGGATAGAGGAGTGTAGGAAAATGAAGTGCAGAACTTGTGATGGAAGAAGAAGTTCTGAGGAGCTCATTTGATTAGTTAAAGAAGCCTAAGAAACCAAACTAGTCTTCATGCCCTATAAACCCTTATTTTTAGGGGTTTGGTGAAATTCCACTATATGGATAGGGTAGACATCTGAGACATAGAAAATATTTAAGGGAAGAAAAAACCCACAAGGAATATGTAATTTTTTTCTAGGGGTGTTAATGGATTTTAAGAGCAAATCTAGCTTTTCAGTATCTAGGAGGGCTAATAGGCTTAAAAAGGCTACAAGGCCTAAAAGGCTAGTAATTTGGAACTCGATTGGGAAATGGATGAAAGATCCACAAAATTGGATCCACAGGGGTTGGAATATACCTAGAGGATTCAGGAAACCAATCCATAAGAAGTTGACACCATTGGAGATTTAGGTGATCAGGGAAGCCATGAAAGAGTAGAGCTATGGAGAAGGGTATAATGAAGTGTTTGAAGTTGGTGGAGAGCTCCTAGTGTGTTAGGAGATCAGAGAGGAATCCTCTAGTTAGGGTAGTGATAGAGATCCTAAAAGAAGACCAAGAGAAATGTCTTATAGAAAGATAGAAGGCTCTAGGAGAGGAGCTCCCCATCATTGATACAAACTATGATTAATCATTTTTACTTCTCCATTATGAATGAACTTAAGACATTTATGAATAGGAGAAGAAATAGCATGCATAGCAGTTATCCATGGAAAAACAAATTTGACTTGAAATTGATTAGATGTAGGAATGATAATGAAGTTAGTGTCTATAACCTTGCCACAAAGTTCAACAGGCAAGTTAATAGAACCAAGTGCAGGATAGAGAAAACCATTACAAGTTTGGATCCATGCATCCGATGGATCATAACAGTTACGTTGTAGGTTTTTCATAAAAAGGTTTTCCTTAGTAATAACATTTGTTAAATATGTGGGATCAACAAGACAACCATGCATAGGTATCTTAGCAATCCTAGCATAAATATAAAGGGGACCATCGGGAGCCTTAATATTCTTAGAATCATCAAAGGTAATTGAAAGGTCCCGAGGTCGCTTATCCTTAGTTTGTTTTTGAGGTTTAGATGGAACTTGAATTAGAGGTGGAGGTGAAGGATCTTGAACAATAGGTTGAGATGAAATAACACTCTCCACATGATTAACAATGGGATTAAGATCATCTGTCTTTCAATCATAAACAATATCCACAGAAGATGGTTGAGAGATGGTGTTAGTATCATGTGTAGGTAGAGGGTTCCTATAGATATGAAGGTTTTGATTAGGAGGAGAGATAGATTTTTTCCTACTACCATCAAAATTATCAACAGATAGAGCATTAGAATCAATTAAGTCTTGAACTTTATGCTTTAGAGAATAACATTTTTCAGTATCATGGCCATTCTGGTTATGGTATTGGAAAAAAGCTTTAGAATCAAAGGAATTTGAAGCTATTGTAGTATGAAGGAGAGGTTGAATAGGAGGTAAGGTAATCTTATTAGCACTTAGAAACCTACTCATAATGGAATGTAAAGTTTCAGAGAGAGGAGTAAATGTACAATTCATATGGAAAGCAGTGGATGCAGAAGTAGCATTGTGGGATGCAACATCAACTTGATCAACAACTACATTTGTCTGTTTATTAATCTTGACATAGTTGATAGGTTTATGAAATTTATTAGGATTGGGAGCAGTGTCACTCTTATCAATAGGAACATGAGCCATTGGAGTGTTTCTCTCAAATTGACTCACTTGTAATTGATAATGATGAAGTGATGCACAAAGTTGTTAAAAAGAGGTAAATTTAGTAAGTAGAATCTTATCTCTAATATCCTTTTGTAAAGTTCAAATAAACATATTTTGAATATCAATATCAGGAACAAGATAAGAAATTTGAGCATACAAATTCTTAAATCTACCAATGAAATCAGTCAATTTTTCCTTAATTTTTTGTTTACAATGCATTAAATCAGTTAAGGAAACTTGTGAACCAATGTTGTTTTGAAATTTTTAAATGAAATTATTAGCAATTTTAGGAAAAGAATCAATAGAATAAGGAGGTAAAGAACAATACCATTGCAAATACTTATCATGAAAAGTTTTAGCAAATAGTTTAGCTAAAATCCTATGGTCATAAGCATAATCACTACAAAGGATTTCAAATGTTTTAACATGAGTAACAGGATCGCCTCTACCATTGTAATTCTCAAGATGAGGCATATTGGCTTGTTGAGGAATAGTAGCATGAATAATGTCTAAGGATAAAGGACTACCCATGTCACATGTAGGAATGCTAAACTTGGATTGAGTTAAGGATGCAAGTTGTTGTTGTAAAGATGACACAGTTTGAGCCAAACTAATAATTGTGGATTCATTAGAAGACATAGGTGGCATAGAAACATTAGGAACACTAGGAAAAGTGTAGGAAGCAAAAAGAATGGAAGAAACAACCAGTGGAGCACTTAGAACCATAGTTGGAAGGGGATTGGAATAAGTAAAAGGTACACTATGATATGAAGGTTGTGAGGTAGGTAGAGATACCTGTGGAAAACTCACAGGAATAGATGAAATTGGGAGAGATGTAATCATTCAAGGAGGAGTATAAGTAGGAATTCTAGGTAAAGGAATAGAAGAAGGTCCCTCACTAGTGATAGGAGGAGTAAATCCTAGATCTTGAGCCTCTTGTGCTAAAGGTTTAACATTCAAATGCACAATGTGAGTGATAACATGCAAGAGATTAATACCTTGATCACTATCATGAAGGACTTTCTTAAGAGCCTCTATAGCTTAAATGGAATCTTGATTATGGTTTTCTTGAATAAGCCAATTTCCCATTTTATCAAGTTCGGTTGAAATTTTTTGCACTTATTCAGGAGGAAATCTTAAAGCATCATCCTCATCATGATATGAGTGAGAAGAGTTATGCTCCATAGAAGGATTGGAATCATGAGTGATAAAATTTTCATCTAGGATCCTAAGGAAAGGAGAGGAAGACTCAAGATCAAAGGAGCCCATAATTCTATGGCTTCTTCTAATCGGGATACTATAAGTAGGACTAGAAGTGGTACATCTCATACACCAATGTAATGCAAATGAACTAATTTAGGAAACTCAAGATTTTGATTTTAATTTTTTAAATGTAAATTCAAGAACATAAAAGAAATATAATCTAATATATATGAAAGATCTAACATAAAAGATGTAAATCTAACACCAAAAAGAAAGAGTTGTCTATCGCGGGTTCACCAAAATGTAACATAAGAAATAGAGAGATGATATTGGTTAATTTTTTATTATATTATCTTACATTTAAAGGAATGATTATTTGTTTATTAAAATGTAGGGGGTAAATAAAATGCTCTCCTTATATCTTTAGATATACAAATGAAAGATCCAACTTGATTAATCCAAAATGGAAGGATCGCTGCATAAATGAATCAATCATTTGGAAATAAGAATAAAGAAGGAAGATCTTAAGTACCCATTTATTTATTTGAATGTGCAATAGATTTAGATAGATTAAGAACTTTAATTGAAATAGATAGGAAAAAAGTATTAACCTTGAAATATTGTAGATCTGAAGAATGTTGTTTTCAGGGGTCTTCACTTAGTTTCTGGAAAATCTGAGATCGGATCTGGAATAGAAATGCAGAGACAAAAAAAACTCAGAAATCATTTTCCATTCTGACACATTTCTGATTTGTACCCTCAAGTCAATGTCACCATTGACCCAGAATTTTTGATTCTGACCTAGGGCAGAATCGACCTAAAAAGTCTCAAACTAAAATTTTGTTTTCGGATCTTGAAAGTTTGTCGAAAAGGGTATATGAATCTGCACTCTGATCTTCTATTCCGAACCTGTACCTACAATAAAAATGTTTGTTTTGTTGGTAGGGAGGGGTTTGACTTGGTCAAACCCTAGTTTTGGAATTAACCTCAAAGTATAATTGATATTGTATAAGTAAAAACAAAGTAAAAGCACAAATTCACCTTGCTTGTAGAAGTCCCAATGGCGGATTCAAATCTGTGAATCCACAAGTATGTATGCACCAAAAAGGATGTAGAATGTAGAATGGAGAATGTAGGATGTCTTCAATAAATTTCTTGTAGACCTTCAACACCAATCTTGAATGGGTTCTTGAATTGGAAGAGGCTTGGAGGAATGTGGAGGAAGAAATCTTCAACAAGAGAGCTCCATGGAGCTTGAATCCTTCAATGGCCACCAATGGATCTCCTTGATGAAAATGAGTGCTTGAGAAGTGCTTGAGAATGGATTAATGCTTGAATGGATAGTTGGCTTGCTTCAAATTTTGCTTCTTCACATTTGGATCTCACTCTTCAAGACTTTGAATTCTTGCAATGATGATTATGGTTTCTTATTGCTCTTGTGGTTAGACAAAATGAGAGGAGAAAGCTTCCTTTTATATGAAACTAGGGCACAATATTCTAAAGATGCCAACATAGGAGAACTAAATTCCAATTAGACCCATGCCCCTAGAAGAGGACCTATATAAAATATAATTTAAGATTTGTTGTTCCAAAGACCGAAACAGCCGACCCAGAAGTGGGAACTAACTTTTTCCAAAGACCGACATCTGGAAACCCTAAAATTATTAAATTTGAATCCTGGGCCTGAAAAAGGTCGATTGTGCCCTAGGTCAAGGTCAAGGTCGACCTTCACCCAAAAAGGTTGACCTTGACCCTGAGGTCAAAGTCCCACATTTTCAGTCTAGGGTGCCAGAAATAGGTTGGAAAAGGTGGAAATGGGGTAGAACAGGGGGAAAAGGCCAAATCTAAATCAGGAACCCATTCAAGGCACTTGACATGATCCCAAACCACTTACTCAGAAGGCTAAACCAATCTACAATGGAAGTGCTTCCATTTTTTGACTATACAGAATCATAAATTTAAAACTCAATAATTTCATGTGTATCAAGATGTTGACTATCATAGCTAGATAAATCAATGAAGAAACACTGATAAAAAATGATTAAAACAATATGAAGGGATGGTGTTGAAATAATCATTCTTGACAATGGAAATCATTGATGTTGACCATGATAACAGTGCTATAGATATTTTGAGCGGTTCTCTCAAGTTTGTACACCTTTTATACATATCTTTTCCATAATAAACACTGGATCTCCTTCCTATGACCTAATGCAAACGGGAAGTATTGCAAAGAATGCATAAAATTATTTTGTTTACTACTGTGGAGTAGTTAGTACAAGGATGAGAAGTTGTCCTTCGCTGGTATCCAAAGGCATATGATTTAATTATTTAATGATTTTATTTTGAGAAAAAAGAAAATGTTAGAAACAACTATGTATTAACTAAATGATCTATAAAGAATGATCGCAAATGTCAGAACATATAACTACCTAGTCAAGCAAAAATTCAAAAAGTTCACAAACAAAACAAAACTGTATTAATATATCATTTTCTTAGAATACTGAATGGGATGGGCTAATATAATAAAAATTGACTATTGAAAGAACAAAAATGAGTAAGATTTTAAGCAAAATGGCCATGAACTTCTAAAAAAAACTTTGAATTGTACAACAATGACCACATTTTTCACCAAAAATGACCATAAGATATAAAAATGCAAAGATGTATGTGTTGGAAACACTTGGGGGGGTGAATCAGTGTTTAACTAATTATTCTATTTCAGCAATTTGAACATAAATCAAATAGATAACATATGAAGCATAACACAATAACACATAACACCATATATTTTTATGGGGAAACCTTGATCAGAGGAAAACCCCGGTGGGAATTAGTACCCATAAAGGATTGTACTAATATAATGAACTTGTTAAGGTTCCTTTGCCCTGTTAGAAGAAGTCTTTACAAATCAAGTACAATGACCCTATTAGAAGTCTTTACAAAAACCCTGTTAGGGGTGAGGACTCACTGTCCAAGAGCTCACAGCTCAATAAAAGAATGCTACAACCTCCTGAAGATAGATATGCACTATATCTGAAAATTGAACTACTGAAGTGACATGGCTGTCTGATCAGTTCCTTTTATGCACTGATGCTTTCATCTCTTAAAAGACTTTATCTCATACTGACTAGCTCATACTTCTCTTCTTTGTCTCTGTCCTGTATATTTTCCACTCTTACACTGATTACAAAAATGCATATTAAGTATACATATATACTCAATAGGCACGACCAAAAATAAGACGTTAGTCGGCCCAATAACAATATACTCAATGCTTCCAAACTAATTGGTGTATGCACCCTAAAATGGTCGCCTAGACTTTGGGCCCCATTTCTCAATTTATCAAATCCCTGAATCAATATTTTCAAATATCAACAATATCAATTATATCAATTTCCTTGATCAAATCATAATCAATTTAATATTTCCTAAGGTTTGAGCCTTATTTAATTTAAAAGAGAAAAAAATAAAAATAAAAATATTATTTAATTAAGAGAACATGCTCTCTTTTAATTAA
>MU227101.1:2328934-2351953 GCA_018584345.1 Thuja plicata
AGTCTAAATAGGAAGGCTTGGTAACACTTGTTCTTTCCTTTCATAGATTAGTTGCATTGTACTTTCATTTTCATAGCTTAGCTTGCATTTTCATTTAGATTTGCATTGCATTGCATACATTTTGATTTCTTGAGGATATTGGCATTCTTGCCCTTGTCTTCATTGAATCTCTCGTTGTATGGTTTATTGGCAAGGTCATGAGTTTATAGCTCTAGCTGAGAGCAATTTTTATAAATCTTGCAACTCCATGCATAGAGAGCTATGGATCGATTTGTGAGGGCTCATTCTTGAGTTTCCTTGCATGTAAGGATTCATAGAAGTGCACTATTTTGTGTGTACAATTGGCTTAAGCATTTTTACAAGAGTGATATTCATATATCATAAAGCTTAAATATAAAGGTGCATGTCCTGACTTGTTTGCATGCATGTGCAGTGGTGCTCTAATCAACCGCATATCTTTGCCTTGTCTTTTTTCTATACTTAGTCAATTTTCACATCAAAGTTTGTTGTCAAAACTTTATATGAATTTTTTTCCATAATGAAAACACAAAATAATTCATATTCTCCCTGAGAGTCAACTTACCAACAATCTCCCCCTTTTTCATTAATGGAAACAAAGGAATGTGGCCAAGTTACTCAAAATTGACTAACACCAAAAACTGTATATCATCCTCCTTTACATATACTATATCATACTTCTTTCCATATATATACACTACTCCCCCTTTGACATTAATTACAAAGGTGTCAAAGATGAGGTCCTTGAGTACTTACTTTGAGTACACATTTGGGTAAGTGATCTGAAGATTCTTGATTTCTTGCTACCAGAATGCCTTTAGTGTATCTACAGTCTGAAGATGGTCACATAGAGAATATGTGAGCTTCTCCATTTTTATCAAATCCATGCAGGGACCTTGATCATAAGTGACAAAAGTGGCATCTATCTGTTTGATTTTCTCATTCAAAACATCTAAGGAAGGTGCAAGTGCATTTCTCAATTGGTTCAGTCTTGTCAATATCTTGCTAATCTCCAACTTGGCTTTATCAATTTTATCTATCTATCCTCGATAGATATTGTTGCAGATGTTCATGTCTTGCGAGGATGTTTCAACTGATTTTCTTACACTTTCAACCAAAATATGAGCTTCCTCAATCTTCTTGATGTGCTCTAAGGTGAATTTTACTTTGTCCATGCAGTGAGTTATCACATTTCTGCCTTTAGCTGCCAAATCTTTCAAGAATAACTTGACCAATCTTCAAGGAATTAAGATCTAGAGAGAAATTATTTGTCAATTCATTCAATATTTCCTTCTTGTATTCATCTTCTACAATTTTATTTTCAGAGTCTACTAGACTTGTGAAGTGTGATTTGAATCTTGTTAAGATGCTATCAACATCATCAACTGACTAAATTTTGGCCATTTTCTTATCTGCTGGCACTAAGTCGTTCAAAATTTTTACTGTCTCCAGAAAGAGGGTTTCTCATGACTTGTTTTTCTTTGGCTTTATCCAAGGCTATAACACTGATCTTAATCAGATCTTCTTCTTCCCAAGAATCTAGATTCTCTAAATCAGGGGTCAGACTTGACAATAATGATACCGAAGGTTTAATGGGTGGAGTAAGTATGGTATTCTGACTGACATCCACATATTCAATTTTAACAGGTATCTCCATAACTAGTGGTTCGTTAGATTGATTGTCTTCCTCATTATTTGTATTTGTTGAATCTTTAGAAGGAACTTTATCTTGTTGTAAGGAAGTATTATCAGTGCATACCTTCTCTGTCTCTTCAGTACTGACAAATGCATTTTCAAATTTGTTCATGTCATTGTCAGAGGCTATCATGGATATCTTAACATCATCGATCACAATGGTTTCTTCTGAGTCTTTGGCTATGTCAGAAGGTGTCATAGGCGCATTTGGAATCTTAGATTCTTTACTCTATTTAGGAGGGACTGGAGTCACTTTTCTTATAGGCATCATTGATGGATACATATTTTTATCCAAAAATACTCACTCAAATGCTTTCTGAGTCTCTTCACCAACCAGTTCATACTCTTTGTTCATGATATGAAGTATTCTTGTTTTGGTTCTGTGATGAGGTTTTACCAAATCCAACAGGTGATCAAATAGGGAGAAGATTGTCTAATGTTTATTCTCTAATCCTCATGTCCTCTTCAATTGCTTTCCTTTTCAATACATCAAGTATGTTCCATACTTTGTCTGGTATGATTGTTTTGAGTTCCAATACTATCCTTTTAAACTTGATCATGTGAGAGATAATCATAGAGTGAATTTATGATTTAGCTATCTCTTGGTACTTGTCATAGACATTCTTAATAGATTCTAGTCTTCCTTCATTAACAATTATGTTCTTTAGGACTGTTAGAATAGGTCTAAATCCTACCTCAGGGGAGGTTTGAGTGTTCTTTACCTTGCTCCTTATTGTCCTTGAGGATGGGTGACCTGTGGGAACTTGCTTCCTTCTTCTAGTCAACTTAATTGGTACTGATGGTGGAGATTCTTCCAATTCAATAGTAGTTGAAGGTGCAAATGTAACTTCATCAAATTTCTTCATCTTCTTCTTGGAAATTTCATCATATTTTTCTATTTTTACTTCTCCAGGAGTTTTCTTGAGTTCTTTTGCAATCTTAGCTTCCCTAGCTTTATCTAGGTCATCTTGTGTAACCCCGTGAACTTTTAGGATATTAGATGTAATCCTTGATGCCTTTATTTTATTGTCTGCACTATATAAGATAGAATCAACTTGATTTGTCTTCTCTCTGTATGTACCCCATCTTGGCTCATTTAGATCTTTGGGTGCAGACAAAAGAACTTGTGCATATCCTTCCAACATAGGTTCCTCAACTTCATAACCAAGTGGGTGAATCCATTTGGTTCTTGGTTCAACCGCTTCCATGCATGCAAAGTCAGTTTCCACCATGAAACATATGGTGTCTTTATACTTATCAACTATCTTCTCCAATATTCTAAACCTTTTCTGCATCTTGATCCTGAATGTTTTAATCTCCATGTCCATAGAATCCTTAACACTACTCTCTGATGTAGCCTTGAGTGAGATCTAAAACATAGTGGGATTACTCCTGTCTAGGTAAAGGTTAGAGAATTTACCAACAATGTGGAAGTATAGGTAGATAATCAAAGAGCCAAGTATGAATATCTCACTCTTGTCATGCTTGATAGCTCTTATGTTTTCAATCAGTTGTGTGTGCAATATCTCACAGAGATTATACTGAGTGTTATATTTAGGGATCCTTAGTGCTACTAGAATAGTAGCTATGGACACACTATTTAGCCTGCTTGCATGCTAAAACTTGTAACCAAGTATCATTGTGAGAATTTTGATGTCTTCTTCCACAATGGGATCAACAATCATCCCGCATCTATCACTCCTGGACAAACATGCTTTCTCAACCTTCTTTTTAACATCTTTACCAGTGGGAAGAACTAGTCCAACCTTAGGAAGTCCAGTCATATCATGAATTAGGTCAGCAGTAATGCAAACAGGAACTTCACCAATCCAATATAGATCATCATGTATCCTGCTCAATAGAATTTTGACCCATTCTGGTTCATAGAATTCATGCACATTTGAATACTCAAAGATAGGGTTATTAGTGAGATGCGCATATTCATCCTTGAATGAATAATCTAGTTTCATCATTGATGCCATAAGAGTTTCTATGTTGTTATCCCTAATGGTTTCCTTCTTGCAATAGATGTATGCGTGAATGTCTTCTACATGTACAAATCCTAGTGGAGTCTTGGAAAATGCCCCTTCTACATCATCTAGAATAGACTTGAATGGATGCTTTTTAAACACAAATTCTTCCTTTTAGCAATGTCAAATACTACAGGGGTTGCCATACTTACTTGTTGATTGATTAAATAGGGTTTCACTACAATTCTGAAAAGGCGTGACTACTAGGGTTCTATTTCAACTTCAATCCATTCAGTAACCAACCAAATCATTTAACCTTTAATTCTTTGATGCTCAATGCTCATGTGCTCTCTGAATTTTATGATCTCAAGATGCAAAAGTGAAGATAATCGATTGTTCACTGACTTATATATAGTTTACTGCATTTAATGCTTGTTACCGTACACGGTTTCCACTGAGAGTTTCAAACTTTGCTCTTATCAAATTATAGGTGATGCATGCATGCATACTTCCTTAGTTAGTGACCACAGACATGAAACCATAGGTGCATACTCAGAGGTGAGTATACCAGCCATGTAGGGGTTCAAAGCTAGAATAGCTCCCCCTATGACCATGAGGGTCATCTAACCAGAAGAAGAAGGTGTGTCCACTATGGATGCATCTACTACCTTGTTCTCATCATTATCTTTCTTTACTTCAACCCATATTTTACCTGAATTATCTGTAGCTTGTACAAACTTGACTTCTCCAGATTCTTCAAATAATGATTCTTTAGGCTTCTCTTGTTTTTGAGTTTTGGATATACAGAACCTTGATATGTGTCCAGCTTTGCCACATGAGTTAAAAATGATTGGAGGTCTATTTATATTTTTTCTCATGCTCCATTTCTTGGCTATATGACCATTATAATTACATATTTGACATGTAATGTTTTGATAGTTTCTCTGAGTTTGATTTCTCTGATTGTTTTGATTCAGATTTCTTTGATTTTGTTGTGACTGGTTTCTTTGACTTGTTCTGCAATGAATAGCCCTGTGACCAAATTTATTACAGGAGTAACAATAGCCATTGAAAGGTCTTACTTCTTTACAGTCTCTTTCCAAGTGTCCATGTTTGTTACAAGCATAACAAGTTATGTTAACTTGCTTGAGTTCATCTTTAGGTGGTTCTATTTTAGCCTCTGCAAGATTCTCAGTTTTCTTTGCTTCAGTAGATGTCTCTTGTGCTTTCTTTCTTTCTTTCATTGAATTGATTTCAATTTGAGCTACACTGTATCCAACACCAGTAGTATCACCTTTTAGCTTCTATGCATAAAGTTGATATTGAATTAGATCAGAACTTGTGTGTATTTTATCAATCTTGTCTTTTGCTTCTGTTAATTCAGATTCTATCCTTTTCTTTATGTTTTCCAACTCCAAGATTTTCATGTTTGCTTGCATAAGTTCATCATCTAATTGTTTAATTTCTTTGGTCTTTTCTTCAATAGTTGTTAGGCTATATGTAAGTTGTTCATTAAGATCTTCAATCTTATCTTTCAAATACATGTTCTCTTCATTTAGATTTTTGACCATTTTTCCCAAGTCATTTGTGGAGCAATCTTTCAAATCTTTTCTTAATTTCTTGATAAGCATTTGGGAGCCATCAACCTTTAGTTTTAGTTCTTCATTTTCTTTTTTAGATCTGTCAAGATCCTCAAGGGTTGCTTCAAGATTCTTTCTAAGGACTAGAGCTCTGATACCAATTGTTGGAAATACTAAGAGGGGGGGTGAATCAGTGTTTAACTAATTATTCTATTTTAGCAATTTGAACATATATCAAATAGATAACATATGAAGCATAACACAATAACACATAACACCATATATGTTTACGGGGAAACCTTGATCAGAGGAAAACCCCGGTGAGAATTAGTACCCACAAAGGATTGTACTAATATAATAAACTTGTTAAGGTTCCTTTGTCCTGTTAGAAGTAGGCTTTACAAATAAAGTACAATGACCTTGTTAGGAGACTTTACAAAAACCCTGTTAGGGGTGAGGACTCACTTTCCAAGAGCTCACAGCTCAATAAAAGAAGGCTACAACCTCCTGAAGATAGATATGCACTATATCTAAAAATTGAACTGCTGAAGTGGCACAGTTGTCTGATCAGTTCCTTTTATGCGCTGATGCTTTGATCTCTTAAAAGATTTTATCTCATACTGACTAGTTCATATTTCTCTTCTTTATCTCTGTATATTCTCCACTCTTACACTGATTAAAAAAATGCATATTAAGTATATATACATACTCAATAGATGCAACTGAAAATAAGACCTTAGTCGGCCCAATAACAATATACACAACGTTTCCAAACTAATTGGCTTAAGCATGTTTACAAGAGTGATAAAGACATAACTAGAAACATATTACAATAGGTTCTTGGCCTTTACATAATAAAATATTATACATTGATCCAAAATCTAAAGTCAGCTTCATACTCTATTTTCTGAACTACAGGTGATACTGAACTCGCTGTAACTTTTTTGTACTATCATTATGTACCATGTCTATATAGAATTATCATATTCATATATCATAAAGCTTAAATATAAAGGTGCATGTCCTGACTTGTTTGCACGCACGTGCACTGGTGCTCTAATCAACCACATATCTTTGCCTTATCTATTTTCTATACTTAGTCAATTTTCACATCAAAGTTTGCTGTCAAAACTTTATATGACTTTGTTGCCATAATGACAACACAAAATATGTTATATTCTCCCTGAGAGTCAACTTGCAAACAGCATGGAGCTGCATATTTGATTTAAAGCATGTATCCAAAGCTGGTAGAATACCCCTATCCAAGGGTCAACAATGTAAGTCTCTCAGAAGCATAACATAATAAAAAAAGAAGGTTAAATAATAGAATATATCTACTTTTGGCAGCATTTTCACATAGAACAAGGAGATTAGTTCTAAGCTTGAAAATATATAGAATCTGATGGTTGTTGATAAATTCTCCAAGTCCCTACATGAAGAAGAAAAATAATGGAGGTGGAAATGGAACGAGGCTGGAAATATTCATTTTCTGTAAGAGAACTCTCAGCTTTTTAAAGTTTATTATCATCTTTCACACTGGATAAAAATGAGCATTTGAACATAGGCTACAATGTGAAGCTAATTTTAGAGATTTATCCAAGTGTTCCAAGAGATATCTTGGTAATTTTTAGATCTGATTCCAATTTGTTAGGAATACAGAAAGAACTAACCCATCATATTAATTCCCACACAAAATAACAAAGTCAATAGAACTTATTTGTTGTTGCACATATATACATATGCATACATACACACACACACATATACATACATATGCATACATACATATACATACATATACATACAAATGCATACATACACACACAGTAGTCTTTGTTGAATATTGAAAGAAAGCTATTTGTAGCAAACAAGACAATGTGCAACGACATTTAATGGCTCAAAGACAAAAGGGTATCTAGATTTGTCAATTAATAGAAGTATCCCAATCAATATGGTCCCATGGAGAAATAGATATGGTAGAAGAAGAGGATAAAATGACTAATGTCATGTACCATAGCTAAAGACAAGAATCAGTCACAAGGGTCAGAAAACATTTAAATAATGCATCAATCAAGTGACCATGCAGAAATCCTTGAATAACATGAGTCAAGGCAATGGTTGAAAAGGCAAGAAGAGTGGAAATGCGTGAATAACATTAGTGTAGGAGCTGCAATGTGCCAATAGAGTATAGTATTATCATGTAATGTTTTGACAAGTCCATTAAGAATACTTTATGAAGAAGCCTAAGAATTGTGAATGAAATGCAATGACAGAGACCCAACTATGGACAAAAGTAGAGGGCGGGTATTTGCATGAGATTAAGCATGGTAGAGAGTCAAAAATCTAAGATTAATAGCATATAATATGGTGAAATACATTGAAATAAAAATGAAGTGACCTTCAATAAGTTCAATCCATTATATACAGTAAGAAGGAAATAAAATATAGAAGCATGTCCCAATGAGTCTAAAAGAAAACAAGATGAAAGTGATACGAATCATAAATTTAAAAATCAATAATTTCATGTGTATCAAGATTTTGACTATCTTAGCTAAATAAATCAATGAAGAAACACTGATAAAAATGATAAAAACAATATGAATGGATGGTGTTGAAACAATCATTCTTGACAATGGAAATCATTGATGTTGACCATGATAACAATTTTATAGATATTTTGAGCGGTTCTCTCAAGTTTGTATACCTTTTATACATATATTTTCCATTATAAACACTAGATCTCCTTCCTATGACCCAATGCAAAGTGGAAGTATGGAAAAGAATGCATAAAAGTATTGTGTTTACTACTGTGGAGTAGTTAGTACAAGGACGGGAAGTTGTCCTTCACTGGTATCCAAAGGCATATAATTTAATTGTTTAATGCTTTTATTTTGAGAGAAAAGAAAATGTTAGAAAAAACTATGTATTAACTAAATGATCTGTAAAGAATGATCAAAAATTTCAGAACATATAACTACCTAGTCAAGCAATGAGTCAAAAAGTTCACAAACAAAACAAAACTGTATTGATATATCATTTTCTTAGAATATTGAATGGGATGGGATAATATAATAAAAATTGACTATTGATTGAACAAAAATGAGTAAGATTTTAAGAAAAATGGCCATGAACTTGTAAAAACAACTTTGAATTGTACAAAAATGACCACATTTTTCACCAAAAATGACCATAAGATATAAAAATGTAGAGATGTATGGAGCTGAATATTTTATTTAAAGCATGTCTCCAAAGCTGGTAGAATACCCCTATCCAAGGGTAAACTATGTAAGTCTCTTAGAAGAATAACATAATAAAAAAGAAGGTTAAAGGATAGAATATATCTACTTTTGGTGGCATTTTCACATAGAACATGGAGATTAGTTCTAAGCTTGAAAATATACAAAATTTGATGGTTGCTAACAAATGCTCCAAGTCCCTACATGAAGAAGAAAAATAATGGAGGTGGAAATGGAAAGAGGCTAGAAATATTCATTTTATGTAAGAAAACTCTCAGCTTTTTTAAGTTTATTATCATCTTTCACACTGGATAAAAATGAGCATTTGAACATAGGCTACAATTTGAAGCTAATTTTAGAGATTTATCCAAGTGTTCCAAGAGATATCTTGGTAATTTTTAGATCTGAGTCCAATTTTGTTAGGTATACATAAAGAACTAACCCATCATATTAATTCCCACACAAAATAACAAATTCAATAGAACTTATTTGTTGTTGCATATATATACATATGCATACATACACACACACACACATATACATACATATGCATAAATACATATACATACATATGCATACATATTTAAAGGAAGGTATTTGTAGCAAACAAGGCAATGTGCAACGACATTTAATGGCTCAAAGACAAAAGGGTATCTAGATATGTCAATTAATAGAAGTGTCCCAATAAATAGGGTCCCATGGAGAAAAAGATATGGTAGAAGAAGAGGCTACAATGAATAATGTCATGTACCATAGCTAAAGACAAGAATCAGTCACAGGGGTCAGAAAACATTGAAACAATGCATCAATGAAGTGGCCATACATAAATCCTTGAATAACATAAGTCAAAGCAATGGTTGAAAAGGAAAGAAGAGTGGCAATGCGTGAATAACATTAGTGTAGGAGCTACAATGTGCCAATAGAGTATAGTATTATCATGGAATTTTTTGAAGGGTCCATGAAGAATATATTATGAAGAAGCCTAAGAATAGTGAATGAAATGCAATGAAAGAGACCCAACTATGGACAAAAGTAGAGGGTGGGTATTTGCATGAGATTAAGAATGGTAGAGATTCAAAACTCTGAGATTAATAGCATATAATATGGTGAAAGGAATTGAAATAAAAATAAAGTGACTCTCAATAAGATCAATCCATGATATATAGTAAGAAGGAAATAAAATATAGAAGCATATCCCAATGATTCTAAAAGAAAACAAGATGAAAGTGATACGAATTATAAATTTAAAAATCAATAATTTCATGTGTATCAAGATGTTGACTATCTTAGCTAAATAAATCAATGAAGAAACACTGATAAAAAATTATTAAAACAATATGAATGGATGGTGTTGAAAAAATCATTCTTGACAATGGAAATCACTAATGTTGACCATGATAACAATGCTATAGATATTCTGAGTGGTTCTCTCAAGTTTGTATACCTTTTATACATATCTTTTCCAATAGTGAGTGAATGAAATACAAAGCATTGATTAAAAGTAAAGCACCAAGGGTTCCTTTCAAAGAGAAATAAAAAGAAACATTGTCATGGTCAGATTAGAGGGCATAGCATTATTCAAGGGTAGATAGATATCAATCCTATGCTCCTGTGACTGATAATAATCTATGTCGGTATTGAACATTCATTCTGGAAAGTCCTTGTCAATCGATCTCGCACCATGGGAATGAAAACTAGCTACTTCTTACGGGGGATAGCTTGTCAAAATTGGATGCACCAGAAAGAGAAATTGCTATGAGATATCAATCATGCATGAAACTATTCATACACATAACGAGGGATCAATGTAGTAGTTCTGTGCTTAGACCTTTCAGTTTTTTTTTTGGCTTTTGCCTTCTAAACTAGAATAGGGCATCTACCTATAGTTTCATGGGCAGATAGAAATGCTAATGCTCTGAGCAACAATATAGATTAGAAGGCATGGTTTATAACTAAATACATGAAATTAATCAAGGTAATGGACATCAGGTGAAAAGCATTGGACATAACATAATCACTACAATTGTTAACATTCACTGCTAGAAAATAAACCCTAATGTCTACAAATCACATACCTTCAAAATGACTCACAGATCAAAGATGAACAAATTGGAGCTACAATAAATTACACCCCAGCCAGTTACAATGTCTTTACGCATACGTTTGACCTTAAATTTTCTTCCTCCCGCTCCTTTTATGATCTCTTCGGCATAAAAAATAAAAATGATTTGGCCATTTCACTTTTTTTTCATGTATAGCCCGCAAGTGTCAGAATTATGATGGTCTATTTAAAACCCATCGGAATTCTAACACCATCGGGGACTATTACCAAATAAAAAACCCAAAATCACAAAAAAAATATCATCTGTCAGAAGTTTCTATCCAAATTTGGCCCCAAATGTAGTAGTGACTCACCACATGACCAGTGATAAATAAAAGTTTGAAACTTTTGAATACTATAATGGTGGATCAATAAGAATGGGTAACAAAACACCTTGTACAGTTGAAGGTAAATGAACCATAATGTTGAATAACCTGATCAAATGTGAAAATGCTTACTGGGTAAAAGGACTAAATTATAATCGGTTGAGTGTTTCACAGCTGAATAATACAGGTCACCTAGTAGCATTTGAGAATAAAAAGGCAAATATCTTCAATGAATCAAGAAGGTTGATTAGAACTGGTGAACAGACAAAAGGTAACCTTTTCTATCCTTTGATAGCTAGAAACGAAGAAATATGGTTGTGGCATAAGAGATTGTGTCATGTGAATTTTGACAACATGATAAAGATAAGCAATAAAAGGAAAGTCAGAGGCTTACCGATCATGTCAAAGTGCGAGAATATCATGTGCAAGAATTGTCAAAAAGGTAAAATGACAAAGTCTAGTTTCAAAAGTAAAGCCCATACATCTAATGCAATTCTAGATTTAGTCCATATTGATCTATGTGGACCCATGAGGACAAAGAGTTACTATGGAGATAGGTATTTAATTCTCTTTGTTGATGATTATTCTAGAATGATGAGAATCATGTTCTTAAAAGATAAATCATAAGCATTCAAGATGTTTAAATGGTATAAGGCTATGGTAGAAAAACAAAGTGGTAAGGAATTGAAATGCTTAAGATCAGATACAAGAGGGGAATTTATTTTTGATGAATTCACTAACTATTGCAATGAGCATGGAATTAAAAGAAAGGTTTCTACACTAAGAACACCAAAGCAAAATGGAATTGCTGAAAGGAGAAACAAATCAATTGTTGATTGTGCAAGAACATTCATGATTGAGAAAAGCATCACTCAAACTTTCTAGAGAAAATTTTTCAGCACTATTGTCTACACATTAAACAGAGTAAAATTGAAGGACACAAAGAAGACACCTTATGAGCTTTGGTATGGTTACACACCCAATGTAAGTTACTTCATAATCTTTGGTAGTCAATGTTATGTTTTGAAAGATGAAAGAAATGGAAAGATTGACTCCAAAAGTGATGAAGGTATCTTTCTAGGGTATTCCACCAAAAATAAGGCTTATAAATGTCTTAACAAGTCATCTAACAAAATCATTAAAAGTGCAAATGTAGGAATAGATGAATTTACAGAAAAGAATGATAAGGAAAGTAGAAAAGAACCAGAAGACTACAAAAGGTTTGTTTACAATGAAGAACCTGATACTCTACCTGAGAAATAGTGTGTCACTCCCAAGAAACAAATCATTGTACCGGAGCATCAGGCTACAATTACCAAAAATCAGCAAAATCCTCAAGATGATGTTCTGAGCAATGGAGATCAAAATGAAGGAAAAGATGATGATCACAATTATGGACAAAGAGATGAACTAAAACATTCCAAGTATTTCAGAAGACATCATCCATAGAATCAGATCATAGGAGGCAAGAAGGATGGAATAAGAACAAGAAGTAAGTCACTAAACACTAGATGTTTACTTTGTGATTTTGAGCCTAAATCTATTAATACTACACTTGAAAATTAAAAATAGGTCAATGCTATGAATGAAGAGATATAAAAGATTGAGAATAATGGTACATGGACACTAGTACTGAGACCTAATGACAAGAGTGTCATCGGTACCAAATGGATATTCAAAAACAAGCTGAATGAGAATGGAGAAGTGATGGGGAGCTCCTCTCCTAGAGATTTCTTTCTCTCTATAAGACTTCCCTTGGTCTTCTTTAGGGTTTCTATCACTACCATAACTAGAGGATTCCTCTCTGATCCTCTAACACACTAGGATCTCTCCAACAACTTCAAACTCTTCACTAAACCCTTCTTCATAACCTCCCACATCCATGGCTTCTCTAGCCTCCTACCTCCCCAATGGTGTCAACTTATTTTGGATTGAATTACTGACTCCTCTTAGGTCTAATTCAACTTCTATGGATCCAAATTTGTGGATCTTTCACCCATTTTCCCAATCGGGTTCTAAGCTTCTAGTCTTTTAGGCCATGTAGCCTTTTTAGGCCTATTAGCCCTCCTAGACACTGAAAAGTTGGATTTTATCCTAAAATACCTTAACACCCCTAGAAAAAATTGCATATTCCTTGTGGTTTTTTCCTCCCCTTAAATATTTTCTAGGTCTCAGATGCCTAACTTGTCTGTACATTGGACTTTCACCAAACCCCTAAAAATAAGGGTTTCTAGGGCATGAACACTAGTTTGGTTTCTTCATCTCCTTTCACTAATCCAATGAGTTCCTATGAACTTATACTTCAACCATTAGGTCTAAAATTAATTCCCCTACACTCCTCTAACATTGATTGGCACTTAGCAATCACTTAGCAATCACCATTGCCTTTGCACTGTTCAGTTACCCTAGCCAGAATAACAGTTACTCACCTAGGGCCTGAATGTTCTCTTGCTTCCCCTGCACACACACACACACCACACACTATATATATGGTTTATATACAAGGCTTTAATTCATTCCAAGTGGTCATGGGATTTTTAACCATAGGAATTCCAAGAAAAGCCATTTCTACATGACTGGTCCAAAACTGGACAGTGAACTAACAAAACACAAAAGATTTATACAAAGCTAACCACAATGAATAAAAGACTAATCCAAATCCACAAAGATCTATGAAATTATATATTAAACACTCTCCATTATTTAATTCAATCCATTCAATCCACAAAAGTGTTGGATGATGGCTCTGTATGCTAATTACAGTGTTAATTGGTCCTTCTCAATAACCAGTCCGTACAAAATGAAGTCTAACTGTCAAATTAGGGTTTTAGTCACCTTATATACTCTCATCCCACATGTCTAGAGCATCTATTATAGATTTGGGTATCATAAAATTAGATTCCTAAAATCTAGGAAATGTTGTCATGACAACTTTGAAAAGTTGTCATGACAACTTTGACAACTTTTGTCAAAATGACACTTTCTCAACTTTGATGGCCCTATTTGGTTTCAAAACTTACCAAATAACCTCAAATTACTTGAAAACATTAAAATCTTGAAAATCTCCCCATTTTGGAAATTTGTTCAACCCTTTGACCTTTTAGTTGACTTCTAGGTTCTAGACCCCTAGAATCAACTTGACTCAACAACTCACAAACCCTAATCTCTCCTACCACTAAAACATGCCTTAAACACACTAGGGACTTTATAACATAGTCCTTATTCATGGATGGTTGGTCAAACCGACCTACAATCCAAAATGACTAAAGATCTTCTTAAAGACCTTAGGGTGCTGCTGCACCATCCTCCCACTGCAACAAACAAGTTAAGGTACATGTGGTGTTAGGAACTCCTCACTAATTCCATCCTTCTTGAAGTCACTCTTAGCTATCCAAGTGGCTTCTGAATCTGGTTGTTGTCTCCACTTCACTAGATTCTCCATATAGATCTTATGTCTTGTCTTCTTCTTTACCCTTGAATCCAATATATTTTCTACTTGTGGCTTGATCTGTTCCAGAGTCTTGAACTCTCCCACATCTCTATTCACCTTTTTACTGTATTATAACTCATCCATATCTAGCCCCTTATACTTGATCAAATCCTTCACATTGAAGATTGGAGAAATTGACATCTCCTTAGGTAACTCCACCTTGTAAGCCTTGGGTCCATACTTAGCCAATATCTTGCAAGGCCCAATCCTTTTCATCTGTAGCTTACTAGGTATTCCCTTTTGTAGTCTTTCCTTATTCATAAATACCATTACTATTTTACCCACTTCAAAATGCAAATCTCTTCTCCCCTCATCTCTTTTGGCTTTCAACTTTTGATTGGCCTCCATTAAGGTATTTTTCACTTGTTTATGGACTTCCTTCATTGATTGTGTGAAGTCATCAGCATGTCCACTAACTCCCTCATATCCTTTTAGGTATCTGAGCTCCATCAAACCCCTTGGATGTGCCCCATACATAATCTCAAATGGACTCTTCCCTGTAGTCCTATTTATGCTATCATTATAGGTGAATTCTGCATGTGGGATAACTTTCTCCCTTCCTTACCCATATTCCTTTTTTAGACATCTAAGAAATTTCCCAAGAACTCTATTTATTACTTCAATCTACCCATCCATTTTAGGATGATAGGCAGATCCATGAGATAAGTTTGTACCTAGTCTCTTCCATAGGGTCTTCCAAAAGCGCCCCATGAAATTCACATCCATGTCTGCAAAAATTCTCATGGCTAGACCATGAAGCCTCACTATCTCCTTGAAGAACAAGTAGGCAATATGACTGGCATCATGTGTTGTTTTACATGGGATGAAGTGACTCATCTTACTAAATATGTCTACCACTACAAACACACTGTCTAAACTAGTTGGAGTCCTAGGTAACCCCACTATGAAGTCCATACTTGTGCACTCCCAAGGTCAACTTGGGATGGGTAATAGTTGGTAAAGACCTGAATTTGATGAAGTACCTTTATCCTTCTGACATATTCTACACTATTCCACATATCTTCTCACTTCCTTTTGCATTTTTGGCCACCAGTAGAACCTTTCCACTAGGTCTAGTATCTTGTTCAGTCCAAAGTGTCCACTTAGGCTCCCATTATGTTTCTCATGTATGAGGTTATCCCTCATAGATCCTTTTGGAACACATAGTTGATTGACTTTGAATAGTAACCCATTCTGCAATGTATACTCTGCAAACTCACTATGAAAATGATTCTAAAAATCTTTGCACACTTTGTAAATATCTGAGAAATCTGAATCTCCCTCATATAGGTCTTTAAAACCTTCAACTCCTGTACTCTGTAACTGAA
Source organism: Thuja plicata (assembly GCA_018584345.1). Taxonomy (NCBI): domain Eukaryota; kingdom Viridiplantae; phylum Streptophyta; class Pinopsida; order Cupressales; family Cupressaceae; genus Thuja; species Thuja plicata. The sequence goes on from MU227101.1 coordinate 2,344,679, forward strand.
TCTCTTGGATGGTGAGTATTCTCCTACCAAGGGCATCTACAACTTTTATTTTTCACCCCCTTCTTATGTTTTATAGTGAAATTATATGACAGTAGGAACTCCATCCATTTGATGTGTCTCAAGCTAAGCTTGTCTTAAGTAATTATATAACTCAATGCCTAGTTATCTGTAAAGACAACAAACTCTTTAGGAAATAGGTAATGCCTCCATTTCTTTAAGGCTTGTACAAGAGCATATAGCTCCAAGTCATAGGAAGAGTACCTAGACTTAGCCTCATTTAGTCTTTCACTGAAAAATGCCACATGCCTACCTTCTTGGCTTAGGACAGCCCCCACTACTATGCTACTAGCATCACAATCTACTATGAAGGGTTTTTCAAAACTTGGTAACAACAATATAGGTTGAGTAGCTACTTCCCTCTTCAACCTCTCAAACCCCTCATTAGTTTATTTGGTCCACACAAACTTTTTTTTCAATCCTCCTTTTATGGTCTCTAGGACTGGAGCACAAATCTCACTGAATCTCCTAATAAACTTCCTATAGAATTGGGCTAACCCATGGAAGCTCCAAACTTCAGTCCCTATCTTAGGAGTAGTCTAGTTCAATATGGCCTCTACTTTCTCTTTATCCATTTTCAAGTCACCCTTAGAAACTATAAAGCCAAGTTAGGCTAGTTCTTCCTTCATGAACTCACTCTTCTCAAGATTGATGGTGAGTTTCTCCTCCTACAACTTCTTCAACACTAACTCCAAGTGTTTCATATGATCCTCCTTTTTTTTAATAAAGATGAGGATGTCATATAAATAGACAACTACAAACACTCTTATATAGTCTTTCAAGACTTCATTCATCACCCTCATAAAGGTGCTTGGTGCATTGGTAAACCCAAAGGGCATAACTAACCATTCATATAACCCCTCTATAGTCTTAAATGCAAACTTCCACTCATCACCTTCCTTCATCCTAATTTGGTAATACACACTTTTCAAGTCAATTTTAGAGAAGTACTTAGCAACCCCCCCAAGCAATCCATCAAGTCTTCTATTCTAGGAATTGGAAATCTATACCTAATAGTTATCCTATTTGTTGCCCTAGAATCAATACACATCCTCCACTTACCTCCCTTCTTAGGAGACAACACCACTAGGATAGCACAAGGACTTATGCTCTTCCTAATCAGTCCTTGGTCCAAAAATTCTTGCACTTTCCTGGCTATCTCCTTGTTTTGTTCTGGTGTCATCTTGTATTCAGATTGTTTGGTATGGATCCTCATGGTATGAAGTCAATCTGGTGACTTATCTCCCTCTTTGGTGGTAGTTAATTTGGTGTCCCCTCATATTTTATGTCCTTCAAATGGTCCAACAGTTCTCTCACTTCCTTTGGCATAGGTGCTTGCTTATGATTCTCCTCCTCCTTTGTCTTTAACAAGATTGCATAGCCAACTTCCTCATCTTTCATATCCATTGAGAATTCTTTCCCACTCATCAACAAAGAATTGGATTCTTCCTTCTCCACTATGTATTCCTCTAGGAGGGACTGTATCTTGAAAGTTACCCCATTTTTCTTAAAGGAGTACTTATTATCTTTCCCATTATGGACAACTTCTCTGTCATACTGCCATGGTCTAACAAGCAACAAATGACAAGCATCCATTGGAAACACATCACATAGTATCCTATCTTGATACTTCCCAATGGAAAATTCTACCCACACTTGCTCATTCACTAAGATGTTTTGGCCCTTATTCAACCATGTAACTTTATAAGGACACACATATGGAATTTTGGTGAGCTTCAACTTCTCTATTGCCTCCTCATATATAAAATTATTTTTTTACCTTGAATCAATGATTACCTTGTACACCTTTCCCAATATCTTGCATTTTACTCTGAAAAGAGCCCTCCTCTGCTTGTTCTTATCTTTGGTGGGTGTCTTTATTATTATTCTTCTCAACAAAAGGTGTTCTCCTTTCTCTGAATCTAGACTCACCTCTGATTGTTTAGAGAAATCTTCTTCTTGGACATAAGCTATCTTCTTCTCCCCTTGTGAGGATGTTGGTTTATCTGGACACCTATATGCAAGATGTCCCAATTGTCCACAGTTGTAGCATTTCATGGAAGAAAAGTGAGAGCTTCTTCCAAAACCCCTTGATCTTCCTCTACCACTATTATAAGAACTCCTTCCTCTATTTTTGTATCCACCCCTATTGCTTGATTCATGTCTGTTCTCTGTATATCTGGAGTCACCTTGTCCTCTACTGTCACTGCCTCTTCAACTTGAACCTCCTCTATGGCCACCTCTGTTGTCTCTACCCCTTCATCTACCTCTGGAGCTAGAATATCCTCTCTTCTTGGGTTTCTCTTCCACTTTCAAATCCATTTGAAAACAACTATGAATGGAAGTCAGGGTAAAGAGACTAAGTTCTTCTTGAATTTTCCACCTTAGGCCATTAAGGTAGCATGCAAATTTTATACTCTTTGTCTCCTAGATTATCGATCTAAGACAAAGCTTCAAAAATTATTTAGTATAGGCTAGCACATCTAGGTCTTTTTTCCTAAGGTTCTACCTCTTCTTATGCAGTTGAATGCCATATTCTTTTGGAAGGTAATTCTCCTTCACTTTTTCCACAATTTTTTTCCAATTTACTATGGGCTTCTTGCCCTCTTTCTCTCTTTCTTCCTGGCAAGAACTTCCACCATGTGAGTGCTTTCCCTCTTAGCCTTGACTTGGCTATCTCTACCTTTTGAGTCTCTATGATCCCATCACATTTGAATTAATTCTCCATCCCTTCAAGCCATTCCATAACCATTTTTGTATCCATCTTACCAGAGAATAATGGTATTCCCTCTAGAGCCTTTCCACTCAATGCCTTGAGTGCCTTGAGGAATGGTTCCTCAGGTAGAAGAGGATCAGGCTCTGGTTCTACCTCCTCTTCTACTGGTTTCTTTCCCTTATCTATCCCTTCATGCATCTCTTCTCTTAACTTGCTGGTAGTCTCTACCACCTCTACCATCTTTATCTTCATCTCTTCTATTGCTTCTTCAAGAAGCCTATTCTTGATTTGTTGCTCTGACAAATCCTTGGCCAACTCTACATTGGTCACCATGATGTTCTCACCTATGGATTCACTCCACTCTGACATACACTAATCCACTCCCAAGCCTTTTGATGGCTCTGATACCAATTTGACAGGGAGCTCCTCTCTTAGAGATTTCTTTCTCTCTCTAATACTTACCTTGGTCTTCTTTAGGGTCTCTATCACTACCCTAACTAAAGGATTCCTCTCTGATCCTCTAACACACTAGGAGCTTTCCAAAAACTTCAAACTCTTCACTAAACCCTTCTTCATAACCTCCCACATCCATAACTTCTCTAGCCTCGTACCTCTCCAGTGGTGTCAACTTCTTGTGGATTGAATTCATGACTCCTCTTAGGTCTAATTCAACTTTTATGGATCCAAATTTGTGGATCTTTCACCCATTTTCCCAATCGAGTTCTAAGCTTCTAGTCTTTTAGGCCTTGTAGCCTTTTTCGGCCTAATAGCCCTCCTAGACACTGAAAATATGGATTTTCTCCTAAAATCCATTAACACCCCTAGAAACAAATTGCATATTCCTTGTGGGTTTTTCCTCCCCTTAAATATTTTATAGGTCTCAGATGCCTAACTTCTCCATATAGTGGACTTTCACCAAACCCCTAAAAATAAGGGTTTCTAGGGCATGAACACTGGTTTGGTTTCTTTATCTCCTTTCACTGATCCAATGACTTCCTCTAAAATTCTCTTTCCACCATTAGGTCTTCAATTCATTTCCCTACACTCCTCTAACATTTATTGGCACATACCAATCACTTAGCAATCACCATTGCCTCTGCACTGTTTAGTTACCCTAGCCAGAATAACTAGTACTCGCCTAGGGCCTAAATGTTCTCTTGCTTCCCCTGCACACACACACACCACACACTATATTTATAGTTTATATACAAGGCTTTAATGGATTCCAAGTGTTCATGGGATTTTGAACCACAAGAATGCCAAGAAAAGTCATTTTCTACATGACTGGTCCAAAACTGGACAGTGAACTAACAAAACACAAAATATTTATACAAAGCTAACCAAAATGAATAAAATTCTAATCCAAAGCTGAAAAGATATAGTAAATTACATATTAAACACTCTCCATTCTTTCATTCAATCCATTCAATCCACAAAAGTGTTGGATGATGGCTCTGTATGCTAATTACAGTGTTAATTGGTCCTTCTCAATAACCAGTTCATACAAAATGAAGTCTAACTGTCAAATTAGGGTTGTAGTCACCTTATATACTCTCATCCCACATTTATAGACACTCTAGTTTGGATTTAAGCATCATAAAATCTGATTCCTAAAATCTAGGAAATGTTGTGAGGACAACTTTTAAAAGTTGTCATGACAACTTTGACAACTTTTGTCAAAATGCCACTTTCTCAACTTTGATGGCCCTATTTGGTTTCAAAACTTACCAAATGACCTTAAATTACTTGAAAAATTTAAAATCTTCAAAATCTCCCCATTTTGTAGTTTTGGTCAACCCTTTTACCTTTTGGTTGACTTCTAGGTTCTAGACCCCTAGAATCAACTTGACTCAACAACTCACAAACCCTAATCTCTCCTACCACTAAAACACACCTTAAACACACTAGGGACTTTATAACATAGTCCTTATTAATGGTTGGTTGGCCAAACCAACCTACAAGCCAAAATGACTAATGATCTTCCTAAAGACCTTAGGTTTCTCCTGCACCAAGAAGTCACAAGGAATAAAGTGAGATTAGTGTGCAAGGGGTATGCACAAGAAGAAGGTATTGATTATGGTGAAACCTTTGCACCCGTTGCTAGACTAGAAGTAGTAATAATTCTTCTTGCTTATGTTGCATTCAAAGGATTCAAGGTATACCAGATGGATGTCAAATCTACATTCCTAAATGGAATACTAGAAGAAGAGGTATACATTGAACAACCAGAAGGGTTTGTTGATCTAGACAAGAGAAACATGGGATGTACACTACATAAAGCCTTGTATGGATCGAAAAAAGCACCTAGAGCCTGGTATGAAAGAATTCACTCCTACATCATAAGCATTGAATTTGCAAGAAAAAATGAAAATACAAATTTGTACTTAAAATAAGATACCAATGGTAATATTCTGATTGCTCAGATATTTGTTGATGACATCATTTTTGGGGGAAATGAAATATTATGCAAATCCTTTGCTAATAAAATGAGAAAATAATTTGAAATGTCTCTGTTTTGGGAGATTAAATTCTTTCTTGGTCTACAGATTCTTCAACAACATGCAGGCATATATATCACCCAGTCCAAATACATCAAGGAAGTGTTGAAGATATTCAAGATGGAAGATTCCAAACTAGTTGGAACACCTATGGAAACCGGATGTAAGCTGACAAAGGAAGATAAGTCAAATGAGGTAAATTAGACCTTTTATAGATCAATGATTGGAAAACTAATGTATGTTGTTCATACTAGACTAGATATTGCACATGCAGTTGCAATAGTTGCAAGATTCTCTGCTAATCCCAAAGAATCCTATATGATTGTTGTCAAGAGAATTATGAGATATCTAAAGAACATTGTGGACTATGACTTATGGTATAAAAGAGAAGGAAAATTTGAGATAAAAGTCTATATAGATGTTGATTGGGCTGGAAACATTGATGACCAAAAGAGCACAACTGGAGGAGCATTCTTCATGGGTGACAAACTTGTCACGTCGATTAGAAAGAAGCAAGGATGCATCTCTCGGTCTACTGCAGAAGTAGAATATGTAGCTGCTACTGCAAACTGTTCAAATATTGCATGGATCAAACAGTTGTTGGAAGGTATGAATATGAAGATTCTTGAACCAGTGATTATCTATTATGATAATACAAGTGCAATAAACATATCAAATAATCCAGTCATGCATGCCAAGACTAAGCATATTTCTATCAAGTATCATTATTTAAGAGAACAAGTGCAAGAAAAAGAGGTGATACTAGAATATGTTCAATCAAAGGAACAATTAGTTGACATCTTTACCAAGACATTACCTAAAGATACATTTGAATACCTGAGACAGAGACTAGGGGTACAACCCTTATCTATTGATCAGTAAGCTAACTAGGAAACTGCATCAACCTATACACAATCAGAAGATCATTCATGTTGATGAAAGAAAAGATATGGACTACAAAGGTACATATGTACATAGCAAGGTACATAATTTTGGATATTTTCTTCTATGCAAATAATTTATTGTATGTTTGTCATTGATGACAACATATAATATACAGCAGTGTTCTATATGCAATTATCAGTATAGATGTTCTAGAGATATTAATTTTTATTTCCATGGTGTATACATATTCTAGATGCTATGTGTATTCACGCTGAGTCAGATATGAAGTTTCAGTTGAGTTATGCTAATTAGTTATGATAGTTACAGAGACTGAAGACTATATGTGAAGAGCCGACGTATTTACATTATTTCTTGAGTTGCGCCTATCTTTGGGATATGCATGTTTGTATTCATGTTTAGTTATGAGTGAAAGATAATTATCTAAAGGCACAAAACATGTTCTATCAGAATTGTGAAGTTGGAGTTAATTTGGTGGAGCCAACTTTGTGAAGCGTCGCGTCTATTCAGTCTGAGTTGTGAGTTTCTAACCAGGTTGCATGGTTGATGTGGCCTACTAAAGAAGTATTGAAGGGACTACTAGTGCTAATGAATATCACATCCTTTGGAGAAGATACATGTAGTATTTCATTTGATGAATGCCAAATGTGAATAAGAAGAATAAAGAAAGAAAAAGTACAGAATAGAATGTCTGTTGCTTTGGGATAGTAGAGACATTTCATTCATCAAGAAAAGATCTATGTGAAGAAGAAGTGGAAGTATACAATACACTAGAACTGATCAAGATAGAAGGTCTACTCAAATAGTTCATCTATCAGATATAGTGTATATCTGTTCTACCGAAGGTTGCAGCCTTCATCATTTAGTAGTGAGCTTTTGGACAGTGAGTCCTCACCCATAACAGGGTTACTTGTAAAATACTCCTAATAGGGTCCGACCTTTAACCAGGTCTCTTTACTTATTGCATTGTAAATAACAACTCCTAACAGGGTTGCAAGATCTCTTAACAGGGATAATTATACTCAAGTATAGTTCTTTGTGGGTGCTAATTCCCACTGGGGTTTTTACCTATTTGGTTTCCCCGTAACCAAAATTGTTGTG
>MU227101.1:2370657-2386024 GCA_018584345.1 Thuja plicata
ATCCCTTCAAAGGCTTGAAAGCTTGAATCCTTGATCTTTAATGGAGAACTTGAATGCTTGAGAGGAAGACTTGAACACCTTGAGAGCTTGGAAATGGATGCTTGAACCTTTTTTCTTCTTGACAAAACCTTGATTAGAGCTTTTTACACTTTAGAAGACTTAATTCGCTTGATGATCATCCTTAGAGAAAATGAGAGAGAAAGCTTCTCTTTTATATGAAATTAGGGCACAATATTATAAGGAGGCCTACATAGGAGGATTAAATTCCCATTAAAGCCTTTATCCCTAGGAGAGGACCTATATTAAATATAATTTAGGAATCAATGCTTTGGAACCCGAAACAGCCGACCCGAAAGCAGGAAAAGTGAATTTTTGATGAGCCCCGGCAGCCGACAAGTTTCCTGACTTGAAAGGGGGACCCAGGTCAGGGTCAAGGTCGACCCTAACCCAGGGGGCTAGAACCCCTGGAAAATATGCCAGGTGGGGTAGGAGGTGCCCGGAGAGGCCCAATCAGGGTCCTAAATAGGAACAGAAGCAGGAGATGATGCAGAAACAGGAGGATGATATGATGGAGGTCAAAAATGTCCCTTAAGGAGGGCTAAACACTCTTAACATGGAAGTGCTTCCATTTTAAGATGATACAATGCCAAAGGGAGAGATTGATGACATGTAACTGATTGAATGTTTGAAGATGTTAAGTTGATCACCAAAATGCAGAAAGATAATGCAAGACATTAAATTAGTTAATGGGTTGTATTTTCATTGATTTAAACTTGATATAATCTGATCAATTATAGGAAAATGGTAGAGCACAGGAGGAGATTAGGGTTTCACAGCCATGGTGGTGGTGGGCAGAGATGGCAGCCAGGGCATGCCCGTAATGGCCTGGGACAACCATGGAAACCCCCGCACCCATGGGGTGGTTTCCAAGACAACAACAATTGATGGGAACAAATCTGTAGAGCATCAGATGGTCCTCACAGGAAGGAAGATTTGGCTACTACCCAATGGAAGGAGACACGACCCAATTGGAAGCGGATACAAAGATACAAAGGGAGGCCATTAACATCTGAAGGATTCACAAAAGATGTCCCAACCCTTGTAGAAAATAAAGTGATAGACATTCAAGTAAACATGGAGGAATGGAAGACTTTGGTTAAGATGCTTAAGGACAAAGCTTTTTTCATGAAATGGGGAGGTGGGTGGTCACCTCTGCCCAAACTACATAGTTGGGTCAATGAGATTTGGAGGTAGGAAGCAATCATTAAAACCCTTACTAATGGTTTCTTCCTGATAATCATGGCATCCAAACATGACAAAACAAGAATCATGTTTAATGGGCCCTTCTTGATGGAGGGAGTTGGTTTCAACATCAAGGACTGGATTCCCAACTTTAACCCCAAACAGGCAAAAGTGGAAGAGGTTCCTATTTGGATCAGGCTATACAATCTCCCATATGAATACTAGACCCCGGGGATCTTTAAGATGATAGGAGATAAACTAGGGAAGTTCATCAAAGAGGATGAAGCTATTGAACAGAAGGATTTCATCCAATACACAAGAATATGTATTATGTGGCAACCACATCCACTATTGCCACATGCAGTAGATATTTGAATGGCTAAAGTCTCCTGGTGGCAAGAAATAGAGGTTGAGGAAGCAATTAGCTGATGCAATAGCTTTAAGGAATGGGGACACATGGTGGAGACATGCTCAGTCAAAAGCAATGGCAAAAAGAAGGTAGAGGAAACTCTCGCAGAGCTTGTAGGCACACGGGAACTAGGACCCTCCAAATCATGGGGAGGAGAGGATTTCAGACTTGGGGCTATGGTCGAAGAAAGAAGCTTGGAAGAGGTGGAGGGAGAAGTGGCGGTCTCATGTGACGGGCTTAACCATTTCCATCCAGGAATATTCACAGTAGAGGCTCTGGAAGGAAACTCCCCTCATGACCCACAACAAGTACTGTACGTGGAGTTGGTTCTCTGGGCGGTTGAGGAGGACTCCCGTAGGGTCTTGCAAGATAGAGAAAACTTGGATCTGGTTAATAAGGTGTAGAGGGAGACTTTGGAGAAGTCCACAGTGGCCGAGCGAGTTGACCCAGAAAGGGGCTGGGGTTGTGAGGCACAAGTGCAAGACACACTTTGCATCATGTCCCCCACGAGGATGCTGATCCCCTTTCTGGGGAATCTCCCAGAGATTGATGAGCTCATGGAAGATGGAGAACTTGCTTATAGGGATGAGCTTGGGCTCTCTGAAAGGTGTACCATTTCTCAATCCCATGCCAAAAAATGCAATATTAATGGAAGCTCACACAAGAGGAGTAGAAAAAGCATTCAACAGCTGTTGGAAGATGCTGGCAACATGAAGGGTCAAACCCGTCTGCGATTCAGGAGGGAAACAGTCCTTCCTAGGCAGCAATGAAGTTCCTTACGTGGAATGTTAGGGGCTACAATACCCCTGACAAAATATGCATGATCAAGAGAGCTCTTGATTAGGCGAAAGCTGATATTGTTTTCATTCAGGAAACCAAAATGGAAGTTCAGAAGGTAGCAAAGGTGTTATGAGTTAGACAGCAATGGTCTGGTTTTTTTGTTGAAGTTGTGGGGGATTCAAGGGGCCTGGGGATACTGTGGAACCCCAAACTTCTTAAATGTGAGCCCATAATCAAGAAGAGGAGCTGGCTAGCTTTTCATTTCTCTTCTTTTACTGTCAAACTTTTAGGGGTTTTGATCAATGTTTACGGACCCACCAAATCAGATGAGAAAAAGGTAGTTTGGCAGGAGATTGGTTCTTTTCTAGCAACACTGGGGAATTAATTTTGAATGGTAGTAGGTGATTTCAACATTACTCTTATTTTGGTGGACAAATGAGGGGGGGGCCACACTTTAGGCCCAATTCAAACTGATTTCCAGAACTTTGTACAACACAATCAACTCTAGGAGGTCCCTGTCAAAGGGGGTCATTTCACGTGGACAAATAGAAGGAAAGGATTTTCACAAATCACCGAGAAACTAGATAGGATTTTTTTGGTAGGAGAATGGAAGGCTCTACCTATTGTGTTTGAAGGCAACATTTTGGGGTTGTCAGGTTTTGACCACTATCCAGTGTCGATGTTGGTTCAGCAGGATAGGATCCCGATCAGGCATCCTTTTAAATTTGAGAAAATGTGGCTTTGGGCGGAGGGTTTTCAAGATTTGGTTGTCAAGTGGTGGCTTAATGCACCTAGGGTTGAAGGCAATGTCTCATTTCAGTTCTTCTCTAAACTTCGATACCTCAAGCAGAAATTGAAGGAATGGAACCACCTTCACTTTGGCAACATCTTCAAGGCAAGAACAGAGGTGGAGGCGGACTTGGAGGCCCTGAACAACAAGGTTTTGGAGAAAGGGATGGATTAAGTGGACTTCCAAACTAAACAAACATTGATGGGAAAATATTCAAAAATCCTGAAAAGGGAGGAGATACATTACAAACAAAAATCAAGAGAGAACTGGCTACGAGAAGGGGACAGGAGTACCAAATTCTTCCATAGTTCTTTAAAGGTAAGGCAGAACATAAACTGCATTCTTTCCATCAAAGACAAGAATGGGGCCCTCTTGGAAGACTCTAATAGTATTAACAAGGAAGCAATCGATTTCTTCTTGTCACTTTGGAAAGAGGAACAGACAGACAGGAAGGTAGCACATAATAAGGTACTGAGAATCATCCTGAACATTGTATCAAAGGAGGACAACATAATGCTTATGACCACAATCATGATGGGGGAACTCAAGGCAGAAGTTTTTGGAATGGGTGGAGACAAGGTCCTAGGGCCGGATGGCTTTCAAGCCTTTTTTTACCAAAATTTTTGGGAGCTTCTCAAAGATGACTTGTTGCTGGTGGTGGAGGAGTCAAGAAGAGAAGGTTTTATTTTGAAAGACTTTAATAACACCTTGATCGCCCTCATCCCAAAGAAAGGGCAGCCACCAAGGTATGATGATTTTAGACCCATATCCCTCTGTAATAATGTTTATAAAATTATCACTAAGGTTGCTACAAATAGATTAAAGACTCTCTTAGACTCTCTAATCTCCCCGGAACAAAGTGGCTTCACCCCCAACCAGAGCATTGTGGATGGTATCATTGTGGCTCATGACATGATTCACAATGCCAGCAAGGGTAAGGAAAGGCCTATGATGCTCAAATTAGACATTCACAAAGCCTATGATAGAGTGGATAGGGGGTTTTTACTCAACGTTATGAAGAGTTTTGGCTTTGGGGAAAGTTGGTTGAAATGGATCATAAGAATGATCTTAGATTTTAGAGTTTTGGTTCTCATCAATGGAAGCCCATAGGGGTTTTTTAGCACAAGCCAGGGCATCAAACAAGGTGACCCAATTTCCTTGTTCTTATTTATCACCTTGGCAGAGGTTTTGGGGAGATTAATCACCAGATATCGACTGGGTGGGGCCTGGAAAGGCATACAGATTGTGAATGGGATACCTCCTACTTCCCACTCTAAATTTGCAGATGATACTTGGTTTTTTGGTGTGGCTTCGATGGCTGAGGCCAAGGTGATGAAATAGGTGTTGATTGATTATAGCTTGGCATCAGGACAGTCAGTAAACTGGGATATGTCAGAAATCTTTTTCTTCAACACAGAACCAGGACTACAAAGATCTATTGCTAGTCTCTTTGGAGTGAGGACTGGTAAACTCCCAGGAAAATTCCTTGGATCCCCTTTGTTTGGTGGCGTGGGGAGGGGACCAATCTGGAAAAAGCTGGTGGAAGATTGTAGGGATAGAATGGATAGCTGGAAAGGACAGTGGCTCACGCTAGCTGGGAGGATCACCATGATTCGGGTTGTAATCTCGGTGATCCCAATATACTCTATGGCATGCTTCAAAATTCCCAAAAAAGAGATTTCGTCGATACAATGGAGCATGGAGAAATTTTTATGGAATGGCTCACAAGAGGGTGACAAGATCCCCCTAATGTCTTGGTCACGAGTGAGAAAACTAAAAGGTGGTGGAGGAGCGGGGGTGAGGGATTGGTTTCTCTTCAACACAGCCCTTGGAGCTAAGCTCGTCTGGCAGATATTCAGTGCTGGGAAGCAGAGATGGGTTAAAATTTTGAGAGCCAAATACTTAGATAACTAGGAAGATGATCAGATCCTGACTATTGGGGATCCTACAAGAGGTTCAGCCGTATGGAACTTCCTCCTCAGCTGCAGAGAACTAATCACTGGCCATCTAACATGGAAGATCAGGAACGGGGAGAGGCTAATTTCTGGCATGACTCATGGGATGGGGGACAGGAACTGGCTTCCTCTAGGGTTTCCTAAAGAGTGATCACACTGATGCAACAACTGTGGGGTACCCAATTTAGAGACTATATAGATAACCAGCCATCAGACATGGGTTGCCCAAGGAATTGGAAGGACCCCTCGACACTGGAAATCAGCAATGAAGACAAAGAATGCATGAGACAAATATTGGATAGAAGAGAATTAATTGCATCTCCCTTGGAAGACCAGCTCATTTGGAGTGGCTCCAAAAGTGGCAACTATTCAGTGAAGCTTGGGTATCTACTTCTGGAAGGGAACCACAACAAAAATGATTGGGAGATGAATTTGTGTTGGAGTAAGGAATGCCTTCCCAAAGCTGGTGCCTTCACATGGCTTGTAGGAAATGGTAAAATCCTCATAGGCACAAGACTTAAGCGCATGGGGTTCCAGGGACCCTTCAGATGCCCACTGTGCAAGGAGGCAGAAGAAACAGTCGATCATCTTCTACTCCATTATAGTTACTCCCAGGAAGTGTGGAACATGGCTAAAGCCAAATTGGATTGGGCTTGCCCTTTGACAGAAACCTTGGAAGGTTGGATGAAAGCATGGCTGGAGATGAATCAGGGGTCTATTTTTTGAGCAGCATTGAAGGTAATCCCATCAACAACGTTGTGGAAACTCTGGAAGGAACAAAATAGGAGAATCTTCCAAGGAAAGGAAGAATTGCTTGCCACCTTCGGCCAGCAATGTGAAAGTGATATAGCAGAGGTCATCTCTTTAGCTTCCTCCTCATCAAGCAAGCACAACCCTCCCTTTACAAGGTTTGATGCTCAGTTACAAGCCAAGATACCCACTATTAAATTTTGTCTTGTTAATGGGCCTTCAAGGGTTACTCCTTGCCTACGGAAGGTGAGGTGTGCTTGGCAACCACCAGACGAAGGATGGATCAAAATTAATTTTGATGGGGCATCCAGAGGTAACCCAAGCACTTTAGGGAGTGGATGCATAGCACGGGACCATAAAGGAAACATAGTATCTTTTGCAGCGAAGAGGTTACGAGATGGAACCAATAATGGGGCAGAGTGTGAAGCTACAAAATAGGCGACCTTATTGGGAGTAAAAATAGGCTTTCAGAAGGTGCACCTGGAAGGGGATTCTGAGATTATCATAAATGGGATTAAGAAAGACAAACTAGAGTCATGGCATCTTGACAATCATATTAAACAGATTAGATGCTTCTTGTTGAAATTTGAGGACTTTTGGATTTCCCATGAGTATAGGGAGGAAAATAAGGTGGCCGATAAATTGGCCAACCTAGGAGCAAGTAAACCCCTTGGGAATCATAATGCCATACTCAAAGAGTTCACTCTTCTCAAAATGGATTAATTTGAACTTGATTTTCATTTCCTCAAACCCACTCGTATCCTTTGTTAAAGGGACATGCAATAATTAGCCCTAATCAAGCACTCATGGGAGAGTAATGCCATACATGTAATAACCCGCACACAGTAAGGAATGAATTGGCGTGTTTTGAGACCCTTCTTGGGAATGCATTAAATGTGGAGAATGGCCTCATTTTGGCACACGTTGAGTAGGGTTTGAGTAGAGTGGTTGAAATGGAAGCAAATTTTTCTCTGGAATCATGCAACCAAACATAGTCTTACAAGGGAAATGTCATGGCTAGGCGTCTGAAGCACATCTTCCTCTTTGAAGATATGGCCTTTCTGAGTGCCATCATGGATTTCTTAGGCCTGGAGTACATGGATGCCTATTGGCGGAGGAGGAAAAATTTGGATGTTTCCTCTTTGTTTGTCTCTCTGGCGCTAATCATTGGGGAATCAAAGGAAGAGGTTCGCCAAGTCATAGAAGCAAGAATTGATCCACAGTGGCTGCTAGGGGTGGATGAAATCATCAATAGGGCCAAGTTGGGTGTTGGGTTGGACATGGGTTTGGAGCTGTGGAGGCAAATTGGTGGTGGAGATAATTCCATGCAACCCCTGGTGGTCTGGTTGTCTGATACCCCCCGAGAAGTACATCTGTCGAAGGCTTCCAAGGCTTGGTAGACCATGCTCACCTTTCTGCAGGAGAACACTAGGGAGGAGAAGGCCAAACACAAGGGTTTTAGGAAGATGACCCCCAGAAAGAGTGTGCACCCTCTGGGTGAACCTCTGAGGCATCAACTAGTCAGAGGCAGACAAGAGTCAAATGGGGCACCCACAAATGCAAAAACATGGATTGATAAATCACTGTTTGGTGAGGCAACTACACGTGGCATAGGAAAGCGCAAGCTCACAGTGGAGGATACATGTGCCATCCCAAATTTCACCAAGGAAGATGTTGCAGCCTGGTCTAAAGAGAAATGTGTGGCGGGGTGTATTCCAGGGTCTTGTTTTGGGAATAGCCCATGTTGTTGATGCGTTTTCCTCTTAGTTGCATCAACTTTATCTATAGGTGAATCTTTGTAGGCACTATTGTTTTTTGGGATGTTAATATCCTTATGCCTATAGTATTATGACTATAGGGTTAGATGTTGGGGTAGATAATCAATGTGTATGTAATGGGGCAGCCAAATGGTTAATTGGCTTTATAATGTAATTTTCATATTTCAATATTAATACAAAATGTTACCAATCAAAAAAAAATCTGATCGGTTATATACAAAGGGTCAAAGACTTTAGAGAATCAGAGAGATAAAGATTATGCTTTCAGTAATGTATAAAAGATCAGCATTCACTATGTGACTACAAAAACCAATGGTTAGTGGAACCCAATGGACAGAGAAAACTAAGAGAAAATTCATAGTGATGCCCCAGCAAGAAACCCAACAAGCATTATCAACGAGCAGAATCACAAGCATAACTGACGGCTAGAATTACAGTGTTACCTGACGAGTAGAACTTTGCAGTGATACCTGATGGAAAGACAACCCTGACGGATAGACTACCCTGATGAATAGACAACCCCAACGAACAGACAACATCGATGGAGAAGCCTGAGGAGAACTAAAGTGTTGACTGAAGCTATCAAAGAGTTATAACATAGAAATTAACTAAAGTTCAGAAACAAAAAAATACTTCTAGTTGGAAAAGCTAAAGATAGACTTAACTGGTTGTTAACATTGTTTTCATCAAAAAGTTAAAGCCAAAGATAAGTAAAATATTTAAAGTTGTTTTATCTATTTTTCAAGGGGAAATCTAAGGGATAAAACTTAAGTGAATCTTTAAATCAAGATTGGCTAAGATTGTGGATCACACCCAGAACAAGAAAATCAAGAAGTGAGAAATGGTGATATCATGTCTATAAAGAGACAATCTAATTCATTATGAATTATGGGGGTGATAGAGAAAGAGGATGTTGAAGAGAAATTGATGAAGAACAACTTCATACAGTCTTGACTAATCAAGCTGAGGAAAGAGCTAAAGATTTTTGCGGACACCGAGCAACAGAGAAGCACAACATCACCGAGTAGAAAGAAGTAGAGAAAAGGTATTGAAAAGATACAATGATCAAAAAGGTATTATGAGCTTACAATAGATTTAAAAATCTGCAAGTTTGAGTTATATGTGTGAACAGATCATTTATTGTTTTAATTTAACCATTGATTCAGAAACTCTCTTAACCGAGCAGGACTTAATAATCCTTTTTATATTGAGATACATCCCAAGGAGTATCAAAAATTTTGGTCATAGAAGGTAGCATAGAGATGCCTGATATCAAGTGACAAACTATTCTATTTAAATCCGCTAACAAGGTCACACCTAATAGTGTGTTTGTAACCTTTAACGGGGGTGGATCTTCACCGAGCTCACTTTAGAAGAGTGAAAATTTTGGGTTACCGGTCCCAAGTGGGTTTTTCCCTTAACAGGGTTTCCACATTAAAAATCCATGTGTCAATGTGTTTATCAGTCATTACTTTAGTGTTTTTCATTACACATAACTAATCTGGATTGATCGGTATACACTAATCAATTTACTATTTTTTGGTAAATGAAAGACTACTAATTGGTAAACAGTAAGAATAAGGTTTAATAGTGAAAACTGATCAATAGTTATTGGATAAATTGTTTGAAGGCATACATCTTGTAGGACTTTAGATAACTAGAGGCTTAATTTTGTGGTACTAAGTTTTTGGGTTGATTTATTGGAATATTTTTGAGGCCACTGATTCACCCCCCCCCCCCTCTTAGTTATTATAACAAAAATGCAAAGTGATGTTCACTTAGGGCTTAATCCTTTATATAGATCAAGGATGACGTAATCACCTTTCAGTGTTTCGGGGTCCAAAACACCGAAAGGTCTGAAGGTTCGGTCCTTCGGCCTTTTTGGTGTTTTCAGAGGCTGAAAACACTGAAAAGGTTGGGCTTCGGCCTTTCGACCATTTCAGAATTTTGGAGGACTCTAGGTCCTCTGAAATGCCGAAAGGGAAAAAAGGCCAAAAAATGCTTGGCTTGGCTCAATAGGCCCTTTCAGAGACCCACTTGCGAGAAACTGGGAAAAGGGGAGACTCGAGAAAACCAAAAGACACAAAAGAAGGGGGGTCCCCATGGTCAGAGGACCAAAATGTGGTGTGTGTTGTGGACCCACAACAATTTCATATTTAAGGACCAACTTTTTGTGGGAGCATTTTGAGTCAAATATGATCTCACCATCACATTCAATAGGCTGTTATGGTAAAAAATGACTATAAATTCACCCATATTTGGTGAAAGTCAAATCTGTGGAAAAAAATTTTGCACAGGCAAGTCGTACGACCTACCTACGCAAACGTGTTACAATCATTAATATATATATATCGTGTTATTCATTTTTTAGTTGCATAGAGTTTTTTTCTTTTCAGAATTATTTCTGACAAAATTTGGAGTTGTGCCCCTTTCCACTCTATTTTTGTCAAATGTCATAATAGACTGTACCGACAATAATCTCATTCCCATTCAAATGAGCAATAAGATCCTATTGGCGGCATATACCTGTCAATCTCAAACTAGTGACCAACCACCATTGATTTCTTTTTACCTCATATTTGTGTCCTTTTATATGGAAAGTTGTGTTGAACATATTTTCCCACCAATGTGTAATATATCTCCTTGAGGCGACAAAACAATGCCACCCAACCATTATCTGATCCACCGATGAATGTAACATTTATGTGGGCAAGTGCCAACGTTCAAACAAAGCCACGAGGATTTGACAACATTCAAAAAAGATGACCAGATCTGCCCCTTTGTGAACAGAGCCACATGGATAACGTCATTTAGAGAAGGGCACACAACATACAAGTCATTCATAGGAGAAATCAAACATGTGACACAGACCTGTGAACAACAAATAAGGGGGGGACACATGACCAACACCACATACATAGACTGACCCAATCAGTAGGTGTCACCTGCCACATGACCCACCCAATAGAAAATATAAGTTCACCATGTCATCCAATTTTTTAATTTGATCTTGTCACATCATATCCATTCAGCTCCTGCCACATGGCTACCTTGTACAATCAGTGCATAGTCATCTTTGATGTCATCTACCTTTCATGGATAAATTTGATGCCCATTAAACCTTCAAAATAAGGCAATTGATTTTTGCTACAAAGGACATATGACAGTCATTTAATCGAAGAGTTTTCTGACATCATTAGAGGGTTTGATTTTTCTGTCTTCAACATTGGATTTTTTGGTTTTGCAACCTAACTTCAAAGGGCCATATCTTACTCAATTTTGGTCCTTTTTTTGAGAAATGTTTTTTTATTTGGGGTAGAATTTCCTAAATTTTCCAGTGGTGGTATTAGTTTATGATTTTGGTGGCCAAATGGATCAGAAATTGCAGGTTTCCATGATTGTACCTATCTAATCCTGCATTTTGCAACTTTAAAGGATTCATTTGGGCACATACGATAATATTTTTAGGTGCAAAGTTTTTTGAAAGTGCATTATTTTTGTCTAATTTCCAAATATGGTACCAGTTTGCAATGATTTAAAGTGGAAATATCACTTTCATAAATAGGCTATTTTGGAGCTATATATGCACTTGCTTAATCCTTAGATTTCAATTTTATGATTTGCATCTGTGATTTGAAGGAGTTATCAGTTGTATTCAGTCATTATTTGGTTGTATAATGGACTTTTCAAAAGTCAAAATCCTCACTCCATATAATTACCATGAATGGAAAGTTCCTATATCTAATCAGTTGTTAATTATTGGATTGCATAGAATCACTTTTGGGAAGGATCAAAAACCAACTACAGGTGTTGTTGAAAGGAGAAAATGGTTTGATCAAAGGGATAAATCACTTAGATATCTTAGATCATCCATAGCTCTTGACTTAATATATCATATTGCATATTGTACACACCCTCATGATGCTTGGACAACCTTGGATGGAATATTTGGTAAACCTAATAGAATGAAAAAATTCAGATTGGAGAATGAGCTCATAGGTCTAGATCCTAGAGATTTTGACAATATTAAAGAATTTTTCTCTACGTTCAATTCTATTAGATTGGATATTTATAATTGTGGGGTTACTAAAGAGGATGAATAATTGATATTATTTATTCTTTCCAAGATAGGTCCTGAATATTAAATTTTGCTTTCTACATTCTATGCTACTATGGATGCTTTTGGTAGTGCATACAAAATGCCTTCTCTTAATGAATTTTCAGCTCAACTCACAAGGTAAAAAGCAAAGTTGGCACGCATGGGTCAATTGAAGTCTTCAAAGAATCATGCACTTATTACAAATGAATCCACTACAAATGCTTCCAATGGAAAAGGCTTTAAGAAACATAAGGATCCTAATCCTCATGATAAATGTGATTATTCTCCTTCACAACATACTTTTGAGTCCAAGTCCTCTTCAAGAGATGAATCATCTAGAAGGAAGAGGGTAAAATATACATATTGTAAAAAGGAAGGATACGATGAACACAAATGTTTCCATAAGAAGATTGATGAAATCACTCACATTATTCAAAAGAAAAATATTAAGTTTCCATCATTAGTGTCTACTCCTTATATATATTTGGTAGCTTTTCCATCTACATCATCATCCAAGGATAAAGGTAAAGGTCAAGCACTTATGACTTCCACACAGCCTGAGCTAGGCAAATGACTTCTTGATTCAGGTCCTTCACATCATATGACATCTTCTATGGATATGTTTTTTAATATTGAGCATTGTAATTATCCTAATATGTTGATTAGTAACAACACATACATGAAGGTTTGTGGGAAGGTTTCTATTCCTATGGGAGAGAGGACATTTAATTATTTTCTTTTTGTATCATCCTTGACCACTAATCTCCTTTCTATTTATCAAATTACTCATGGGGTACAAGGTAAAATTTTTGAGTTCACTCTTGATCATGTCTACATTAAGGAAATGGAGACTAGAGATGTCATATCTATTGGAGTTTTTGATCAAGCATAAAAATTTTATTCCATTTCATATTTTGTTGATGGTGATGATGATGTTCATCATCTAGCCACTCTTCTACCAAGGGTGAATTATGTATGTGAGGAGAACTTTGGACACTTGAATCATTGTGTTCTTGAGACAAGTTATGAGCTTCCTACTCCTCCACCTCCTAATTAATTGGACATGAGTTATACTATTCATTGGGATGATCAAAGAGATTTAGATCTTACAGTATGGGATGACGATTTGGATGGAATTTTCGCATTGTTTGTTGAGTCTCATGTTGCAGATTTGGGAGACATATTTGAGGGGGTTTCTCATTTCTTTGATGATAGTTTCATCACAATTGGAGTTGGAGATACTTCTTCACCTTATTTGGCCATTGTCATTCATGATTCTTCTCCTTCACTTGGTTTGTCACATTTTATGGTTCAATTTTTAGATGTGATGGATTCCTTGAGTGTGGAGATACCTAATCAGTCTTCAGAGATGCATACTTGGAGACTTCCTTCCTCATTATTACATTTTACATGGATTGGATTCTTCATCATTTGATGTATCAGTTTCTTCCTAAGGGGAGACATTTTTCTTGTAGGAATTGGATTCTTTTTTATTTGCAGGTATACTTTATCAACATTGGAGCTTCTTCGTTATGGGGTGGATATTATGTATCCATCTTTCCTTCCTATGTGGGGATTATTGATTGTATATGCATGATGTATGTATTCTTTGGGGTGTCTTGAGTACTCCATCCATCCATGCATCTTTTATTTTTTCAGCTCTCTTTTTGGAGGAGAGTTTTTTCCCATGCGGTTTTCTCCTTTCTCTGCTTTATGAGAGATTGCATTGCTTTGTATATTGTACATGGGTATCTAACATTTCCTAGTAGTTGGAACCCATCTTTCATTGTGAGTTCAAGTGAATTCCTCTAAGTTTCACTTTATGGGGGGTTGTTGGTGTAATTAAATATTCCTAATTATACTTTACTTAATCTTACTTAGGACAATGCATTGCATAGTAGTTTGCATACGAGACACCTAGGAGTTTGCATCCTATATTAAGAACATGGTGTAGGATAAATTCCACTTTAGGTGGTGATAGTTGTTATCTCATTCCACTTTATGTGTGAGATCCACCTTTAGTGCACATATCACATTATCATCCTTATCATATTGCACATAATTCATTGCATAATGGAGGATGATCCACCTTTTCTAGCCATGTGATTCCACCTTGTGTAGGTGATATATTATCTACTCCTTATCAGAGTCTCTTATTGCCTTGTCTATATAAGCAAACACTTCTACATTATAAAACATCTCTAATATCTTCTATTTGTATATAAAATCATTAATGACAATACAATTTATTCTTTTTCATATCATCACTCGTCTCTTTGTTAAATTCTTTGACCTCTAGATCCTTAGTTCATTGCTATTTGCAAATTATTACATGAACAAAATGTTAGAATAGTCCCAAAGGATAATTGAGAGGGGGGTGAATCAGTTATCAGCTAATTTAATTCTTTTCTTTTATTAATTCCAGATTACCATAAAGTAAATGCACATTCAAATAACACAATAGACAACACCACAATTTGGTTACGGGGAAACCAAATGGTAAAAACCCCGGTGGGAATTAGCACCCACAATGAACTATACTTGTTTATAATAATCCCTGTTAGAAGATCTTGCAACCCTATTAGGAGTTGTTCTTTACAATGCAATAAGTATAGTGACCTGGTTAAGGGTCTGACCCTATTAGGAGTCTTTTACAAATAACCATGTTAAGGGTGAGGACTCACTGTCCAAAAGCTCACTGCTTCAATGGTGAAGGCTACAACCTTTTGTAGAAAAAATATGCACTATATCTGATGATGAACTATAGAGTAGACATTTTTTCTTGATTAGTTCCAATGTAATGTAATCTTCCACTGCTTCTTCACATAGATACTTGATGAATGAAATATAAATGATATTTTTCTCTGTACTTTTTCTATCTCTTTTTGTGTCATTCACACTTAGCGTTCACAAATGAACTACTATAAGTATCTTCCTCAAATTATAAGGTCACGATAGCTTAGGTAAACACTTCACCAACTTCCTTGTCAGCTTAATTAAGCACGCAATCAAGATTAAGATTGCGCAACATGAACTGAACAAACACGACGCTTCACTGAGTTGGCTCCACCAAATTATCTCAAACAGCATGATCCAGATGAAACATGAGAAGCGCTCTTAACCAAACATGGTTAACTCATAAATAATCATGAATATAAACATGTGTATCCTGAAGATAGGCAAAACTCAAGAACCAATGCTAATATGTTGGCTCTGTAAGATCAACTCCAGAAACTGTAAATGCCACTAACATAATTACACAACTCAACTGAAACTTCATATTTGAGTCTGTGTGTATGAGAAAACCATCCAAAGCATGTGTGAAACATGAATATAACCGCACAAGGATTAATAGAATTATTCTTATAAGTACATACAGAACATTGTTGTATATTATATGTTGTCATTAATGACAAACATACAATCAGCTAGCTGCTAGAAGTAAATCTCCAACAATCTCCCCCTTTGACATTGATGGCAACATATGATATTAAAAACATCTTCAGCACATGGTTTCCTCTTTCTTTTTACAATCTTCTCAATATCCTCATCAAAGATTCCTCT
>MU227101.1:2396456-2416124 GCA_018584345.1 Thuja plicata
TTCTATCTGAATGATACTAACACCACTTGCTTAATGACTATAAATGAAGACATATGGTTGTGGCACAAAATATTGTGTCATGTGAATTTTGACAACATGATGAAAATAAGCAGAAGGAGAAATGTAATAGGCTTACCAATGATGACAAAGTCAGACAACATCATGTGCAAGAATTGTAAAAAAGGTAAAATGACTAAGCCTAGTTTCAAAAGTAAAACCCATACATCTGATGAAATTATAGAATTAGTCCATACTAATTTATGTGGACCAATAAGGACAAAGAGTTAGTATGGAGATTGATATTTTATTCTCTTTGTTGATGATTACTCTAGAATGATGACAAGCATGTTTCTAAAAGATAAATATGAAGCATTCAAGATGTTTAAATGGTATAAGGCTATGGTAGAGAAACAAAGTGGTAAGGATTTGAAATTCTTGAGGTAAGATAGAGGAGGAGAATTTATATCAGATGAGTTCACTAATTTTTGTAATGAGCATGGTATAAAAAGACAGGTTTCTGCACCAAGAACACCACAGCAAAATGGGACTGCTGAGAGAATGAATAGATCAATAGTTGATTGTGCTAGAATATTGATGATAGAGAAAGGCATCACCCAAATCTTCTAGAGGGAACCTGTCAATACTATTGTCTACACACTAAACAGAGTACAATTGAAGAAAGACACAAAGAAGACACCTTATGAGTTATGGTATGTTAAAACACCCAATGTAAGTTACTTCAAAATCTTTGGTAGTCAATGTTATGTCTTAAAGGATGATAGAAATGGAAAGCTTGATGCCAAGAGTGATAAAGGTATTTTTCTAGGGTATTCCACCAAGAGCAAAGCTTATAAATGTCTCATCAAGGCTTCTAACAAAATTGTTGAAAGTGCAAATGTAAAGATAGATGAATTTGCAAAAAAGAATGAGATGGAAAGCACAAAAGAACCAGAGGAATAAAATAAGTTTGTATATTGTGAAGAACCCAACACTCTACCTAAGAAATAGTGCTTAATTCCAGAACAACAGAATGTTGCAATCGAAGGTCAGACTGTTGTTGCCGACGGTCAGGATAATAATCAGAATAATGTGCAAGGTGATGAAGAACAAAATGAAGATCAAAATAATGATCAGGCTGATATAGAAAGAGTTGTACCTATACTTGAAAGATATGTAAGAAGGAACCATTCAGAGATCCAGATCATAGGAGATAAGAAAGCTAGTACAAGAACAAGAAGTAAGTCTTTAACCTCAAATTGTTTAATTTGTGAGTTTGAGCCAAAATCTGTCAATGTTGCACTAGATAATGAGGAATGGATAAGTGCTATGAATGATGAGATTGAACATGTTGAGAAGAACAAGACATGGTCACTTGTGCCAAGATTAGATGACAAGAATTTCATTGGTACAAAATGGATATCCAGGAATAAGCTGAATGAGAATGGAGAAGTCACAAGAAACAAAGCAAGACTAGTATGCAAGGGGTATGCACAAGAAGAATGTATAGACTATGGAGAGACCTTTGCACCCATTTCTAGGATAGAAGGAGTAAGAATACTACTTTCTTATGATGCATTCAAAGGATTCAAAGTTTATCAAATGGATGTCAAGTCAGCATTCCTAAATGAAATACTTGAAGAAGAGGTATACATTGAGCAACCAGAAGGGTTTGTCAATCCAGACAAGAGAAACATGGTATGTAGACTTCACAAAGCCTTGTATGGATTGAAACAAGCTCCTAGAGCCTGGTATGAATGACTTCATTCCTATCTAATAAGTATTGGATTTGTAAGGACTAGTGAAAATAGTAATCTTTATTTGAAGGAAGATATTGATGCTAACACTTTGATTGTTGAAATATTTGTTGATGACATCATATTTAGAGGCAATGATATGCTATGCAAATCATTTTCTAATGAGATGAGAAAAGAGTTTGAGATGTCTATGTTTGGAGAGATCAAGTTATTTCTTGGTCTATAGATCATTCAACAAAGTGAAGGTATTTTTATTACACAGTCCAAATACATCAAAGAGTACCTAAAAATATTCAAGATGGAAGATTCCAAACTAGTTGGAACACCAATGGCTACTAGATGTATGTTAACAAAGGAGGACAAGACAACAATGGTAAATTAGACTTTGTACAGATCAATGATTGGAAAACTCATGTATGTTGTGCACACTAGACCAGATATTGCACATGCAGTAGGAATTGTTGCTAGATTTTCTGCTAACCTGAGGGAATCACATATAACTGCTATGAAAATAATTCTAATATATCTAAAGAACACTGAGGAAATTGGCTTATGGTATAGAAGAGAAGGAAAATTTGAACTTAAGGTGTTTACTGACGCTGATTGGGCTGGAAATCTTGATGACCAAAGAGCACAACTAGAGGAGTATTCTTTATGGGTGACAGACTTGTCACATGGATTAGCAAGAAGCAAGGATGCATCTCTCAGTCTACTGCAGAAGCAAAGTATGTTACTATTTTTGAAAATTTGTCAAATACTGCATGGATCAAATAGTTGCTGAAAGGTATGCATATGAAGATCTCAGAACCAGTAATTATCTATTGTGATAACACCAATGCAATAAACATTACCAAGAATCCAGTCATACATGCAAAGACTAAACACATTGCCATCAAGTATCTTTATTTGAGAGAACAAGTTCAAGAAAAAGAGGTGATACTTGAGTATGTGCAATCAAAAGAACAATTAGCTGATATCTTCACCAAGCCACTGCCCAAGGATACATTTGAGTACTTGAGAAGATACTAGGGGTCCAACCCTTATCTACCAGTCAGTAATATGACTGAAGGCTGCATCAGCTACATATTATTAGAATATCATTCATGTTGATGCAAGAAAAGAGATGAACTTCAAAGATACATCTATATACAGACATGTATATACTAGAACCGAGCACCAGAGAATATTGTTGTATTGCTGATGGATAAGGGAAATTCAAGGAATATATTATGGATGGAGAGAAAATATTGTTTGACATGAATGCCATATATCTGTGAGATATTTGTTTGGAATTGTTGTCAAAGGGAGAGAAATTATCCATATTATCACATTCTTCTTAGAAAAAGGGAGAGAGATTATCCATTATCAGATTACTCCAACAGGGAGAGATCATATCCTAAGGGAGAAAAAGTTGTATAAAATATTACACAAAGGGAGAGTTGCTGAAAAGAGAAAAACACATCACAAAAGAGAGAACAGTCAAAAGAGAGAAATTGACACAAGAAGAGGACTCAACACATCAGAAGACAAAGAGCTGCAAGAATCAAATCTAAGCTAAAACAGAGCTTACCGGAGATCAGACATTTATCGGTTATCAAACAAAAAGATTGGTAGTTTGATGAATCTCAACTGTTGTATTTTATATTGTATTAGAAATAGTATAGTGTGATAATATAGTATGTTGCCATCAATGCCAAAGGGAGAGATTGATGACATGTAACTGATTGAATGTTTGATAATGTTAAGTTGAAGATAATGCAAGGCATTAAATTAGTTAATGGTTTGTATTGTCATTGATGTCAACTTGATATCATCTGAACGGTCATGTACATAATGCCAAAGACTTTAGAGAATCAATGGAACAAAGGTTATGCTTTTAGCAATGCATAAAATTTAAGTATTCACTAAGTGAAAGATAACAGTGACAGAGTGCACACCATCGGTAAAGGAAAAGAAGAAAAGTCACAGTGATACTCAACAAGAAGAAGACAGTGTTGCCCGATGAAGAAAAACCACAGGATGCCCGACGAGCTAAAAATAGAGTTGCCCGACGAGTAAAAATCCAATGATGCCTGATGGATGGAGATCCTGAAGCTAACTGGAGTCACGCCAATAGAACTATCAGTTGTCACCAATGACTAACTACAGAGTTGACTGACGGAACAGAGAGTTCAGAAAATGACAAAATATCTAGCTGGCAAGAGCTAAAGATAGACTTAACTGGTTGTTTTCTTTCTTTTATTCGACTAGAGTTAAGTAATTGATTTAAAGAAGATTTTCATAGTTGGCAAGAAGATAACTACGAGATAAATTAGGATTTATGCTTTGAATCAAAATTGGTTGGATTATTTTTCACGCCAAGAATCAAGAATCAAGAAACAGTAAATATCATGTCTATATAAGAGACAAGCTTAATTCATTTATGAATGGGATAAAGGGGAGTGAATAGAAAGAGGATGCTAAAGAGAAACTGATGAAGAATAACTTCATATAGTCCTGATCAATCAAGTTGAAGGAGAGCTAAAGAATTATGCAGACACCGACGAACAGTGAAGCACAACATCACAGAGCAAAAAGTGTGGAGCACAAATAATTGAATTGATACATTGATCAGAGAGGTAATGTACTTAAATAGATCTGAAAATCTACAATTCAAAGTTGCATTAGAAACAGGTCATAGTGTTTTAGTTTAACCATTGAAGCATCAAGTCTCTTAACAAAGCAGGACTTAATAGTCTTCTATATATTGAGGTACATCCCAAGGAGTGCCAAAAAGGTTGATTCATGAAAGTAGCATTGGACTTGCTCGATACCTATTGACAGTCTAAGAAGGAGGTTGATTCAAGGATGGTAGCAATAGATGCCCAATTCTAATCGACAACCTCTATATATAAAATCTTTTAACAAGGTCACACTTAACAATGTGTTTGTACCCTTTAACAGGGTTGGCTCCTAACATGGCTCACTTCATAAGAGTGAAAATTTGGGGTACCGATCCCAGTGGTTTTTTCCCTTAGCAGGGTTTCCACGTTAAAAATTTATGTGTTATGTGTGTATGATTCATTTCTTTATTGTTCTGTATCTGACATAGTTAACACTGGGTTGATTGGTATAGTCTACTTATTCACTGAGTTTTGGTAAATAGTTATACTGCTTATCGATAATCAAGGAGAATAAGGACAGACAAGGAAAATTGATAGACAGTTAATCATTATAAGTATTTCATGGCATGCATCTTATAGGGACTTAATAATCTGAGGTTTATTTGATTGGTGGTTAAATGTTTGAAGGATAAAATTTGAGGCCACTAATTCACCCCCCCCCCTCTCAGTTATTACTAACAGAATGGGCTTTAACAAATAATAATTGCACCCACAAGAAATGTTTCCACTATCAGATGCCTCCAAACAAAGGAAACTGAACACATGACAATAGATATCACAGAAGGGATCTACTAACTCTGGGGTTAGTATGATCATATGATAACTCATGTATATCAAAATGAACTATCATCATCCCAAAAAGGTAGTAGAACTAAAAGCGCAATGGAAGGTCACATAAGAGATAAAAAGAAGAGTATTTTTGGGTTGCATTACGGAGACCAAAAAGAATGGTAGCTACTATTTTGGGTCATCCCTAATCAAACAACAGAAGGGCACATTTACAAACAGTGGCATAGGAAGGTCATAACATGTATATGACATATAGAAGAAATGAGATACAAATAGTGATGTAATATTGTTGGAATACAATGCAAATATGTGTTGATATTAATTTTTTGTCATTGATGCCAACATATTTCTACTGTTTGTGACAGAGTTCCTAGTATGATTAGTGAGAATATTGGTTTGGCATGGTTATTGTATTGAAAATTAGATGTTGTGAATGTATATATTATTTCAGGGATGCCTGTAGTTGACTCATGTCAATTTATAGAGGTTAGCATGATTATTTAAGTGAGTTCTGGGTGATTGATTAGAGACTAGTAGTTTGGATATTCAAGAAGAGACAATGTTTCAGTTTTTGGATCTGTGTGGTTTGGTGTTATACAATATTTATGGTTACTAACCTGGTGGTGTGTTTAGGACATGGATTTATGTCCTCAACCTAAGTTGTTCATCATTTAGATGTTGGCAAGGTATGTTTTTCTTAAGTAAACGAGGTTACTAGTTGATGTTCTTGACTAACAGTGCAAAAATAGTGGTGAATTCTGAGATAGAGTAGTTTTGGTTGTTGTTGAGGCATTTAATGGTGCTTGTTGATGTTTCTAGATCCTTTCATATTCAATTTTCTAGTTTACATTGATTGGTGTGATCAATGCTGGTGATTTTCTTGTGGCGTGTTGGTGTTCTTCACTGTTCTTGGTTGACTTGATGGTGTAGCATGTTTCGAATGTCAAGGAATAATTTATGGTGCTGGAGCATGTTTGAGGTTGAATATTTGGATCCTTTATGTGTCTTATTTTACATATTTTGGATCACATTATTGATTGTGCTATATTTGATTAAATATTTGTATTTGAGGTATTTGATTGATTAGAGACTAGTATTTTGGATGTTCAAGAAGAGACAATATTTCAATTTTTGGATCCGTGTAGCTTGGTTATGCAATATTTTTTGTTGCTAACCTGGCGGTGTATTTGGGACATGGATTTGTGTCCTCATCCTGAGTGGTTTGTGATTTGGATGTTGGAAAGCTATTTTATCTTAAGTAACGTGGGTTATTGGTTAATGTTCCTAATGAACAGTGCAAAGATAGTGGTGAATTATGAGACAGAGTAGCTTTGTTTGTATTTGTGGAATTTCATGGTGCTTGTTGATCTTTCTAGATTGTGTCCTATTTTTTTTGTTGGTTCACATTGATTGGTGTGATCGGGGATGGTAATTTTCTTGTGGTGTGTTGGTGTTCATCATTGTTCTTAGCTAACCTAATGGTGTAGCATGTTGTGAATGTCAACGCATGATTTATGGTGCTGAGAATGTTTGAGGTTGAAGATTTGTATCATTTTTGTGTCTTAACTAACATATTTTGGAACACATTGATGCTTCTGTTGTATTTGATTAAATATTTTTAATTGAGGTGTTTGGCCGACCTTGAAGAAATCACTTGATGAATTGTATAAATATAATAATGAGTTATTTATTTATGTATGATGGTGGATGTGTAGTGTGCAAAGAGGTATGAGTGGAATCTACAATGAAAGTATAGATATGATGTATTATGTACTTCATTAGAACTATGTAGACATAATGAATATGCTAAGAGTCAGTTCATGAATTATGGATTGTTGTCCGCTGTGGATTTTAGTTCTTGAGATTTTCGTAAGGTAGTGAGACTTCCTTTTAGTTGTATCCCTTATTGTATTTGAGAAGTGAGCTTTAGGTAGTGTTCCTGAATGCATGTGCATTATCCTTTGTAATACTCTTAACCGGGTGTAGTACTTTTAATAGAGTACATCATCTTGTGGGTTTGATCCCTATTGTAGTTTTTTCCTTAACCGAGTTTCCATGTCAAAAATATTGGTGTTATGTGTTCATGTGATATTGTGGATCATTGATTCCATACTTAACTTTTAGATCTATGGTTTAAGATTCAGATTATTCTATGTTGTTTTTGGTTTCAAGTTTTGGGACACAACTAATTCAGCCCCCCACCCCCCTCTTATTTGTGTATGCTACCTTTTTCTATCAATTGGTATCAGAGCTAAGAAGGACAATCTGAGATTTGAAGGCACTAATTGTTCTATATGGAGAGGCCATATGATTACACATTTGAGATGCATTGGAAAAGACTACTTGGAGATCACAAAAAATATTACACTCCTCCGGATCTTTCTACTGCTAGTGCTAATGAGAAGGAAAAGTTTGAGTACAATATGAAATGTAAGAAAGAATTTTTGAGTGCCTTATCTGATACATAATACACAAATTTCATGGAATTAGAGACTACACATGGGGTATGGGAAAATTTATAAACCTTTCATGAAGGATATGTTTTTGTGAAACAACCCAAATTGCAAAGTTTGAAAGAGAAATATGAATCATTGAAGATGAGTGGGGATGAAAACATTACTTCTTAAATACAAAAGGTGAATGAGTTTGTTTGTGGAATAAGATGTGTTTATGGAAAATTGGATTAGGATTAGATTGTTTCTAAGATACTTATATCCTTGCCTCCTTATAAAAACAAGGTTGTTTCTATTAAAGAGATTAGGATAGTGACTACAATAACAAGAGACACATTGGTTGGTAAGTTATTTGCCTTTGAAATGAGTGAATTTTGTGATGCACTTCATAAAGTTGAATATGCGTTTAAGGATACTATTTATAAGGATAATAAAATATATGACCCTAGATAAATTTAATCAAAGTATGCATCCATATATGCTAAGAAATGAGAATAAATTGAGTAAGAGGAGAGAAATCTTCAAGAGCTTACAACCTTGATTTCCAAAAGATTTCCTAAGGGAGTTGGTAAGTATCAAAGATAGCTACCTTTTAAATTATTTCTATGTAATAAGATTGGTCATTTTACTTCAATATGTCTGGATAGAGATCCTAAGTTGCTGATGAAGGTGTGACATATGAGAAATCTGAGAATGATGGTAAAATTGATGATGAATGGGGATCCATTGCTATTAAGGAAGAAGAACCTATCATGAATGAAGAGAAAGCCTTGGTTTCACATGTAGGTAAGAAAGATGAATGGTTTATTGTGATGTAGTCATGGATAGGAGGGACCTCATTGAGATCATTCCAATTTGTGCAGCCAAGTCAACACCGTGGAAACAATAATTCCAACAACAAAATGTATAGAAAACTACCCATTCATGCCTTCACATTATCTCTGAATCAAATATTTACATTAGATTACCTAGCCACATGTTGAGTTATATTTAAGGCATACATTCCTATTTACATTCATGAACCCATATCCATTTTGGATGCCAACCTCTAAAAGACTATCTACTGAGAGCTACCTAAACGAAGAACAAAGGATACAATATATACAATTTTGCAAGCCACAAGTCATCCAAAAGAGATCATATTTCCCAAGGCAATAAGAACATGAATTTAAGTGCAATCACACAAGGAGGTTGACCACAAGCATAAGATCATCGAAAAATATGCCAATTAGATCTGCAAGCCATGAGAAAGATTCTCAAGACCGGAAAATGTGGATTAGACAATAGCATCAAGAACAAATAGGTCTAACCCAAGCACTCAATAAATATCCACCAAGATATAAAATATCACGATGCAAACCCAAACATAGCTTACACATGATGTCCCGAACAAACCATAAGGTTTGCAAGAGCCAGGGAGCCAACTGGAAGGAATGCCACACAAAATACAAAAATTGACTAACAAGAACAGACTAAGAACAAACTGAAAGGAAAATCTATTTGGTTGATGCATGATTTCCAAAGAACCTAAGATGCTCCTACATCAGACACCCAAGGTTATTGAAAAGTGAGCCTCTCACTTCGATGCTAGAATAAATCCACAACTAAATACTAGATTTCATTTTGACCTTCGAATTCCCTATTCTTAGATTCATAAATATGAACCTGAAAATTAAACTTCTCTTCCCTCTCCAATCTGAGCTCCACATCCTCTGCAATAAAAAAAACTAGCTAACAAACTCAATAAAAAAACTAAACTGATTATCGATAGAATCACACACAAGATCTACACTCTTCTTTACAAACTCTCTTGATAACTTCTGCCACTTATCCTCATCATCAAATATCTTAGAACTCTTTGCTCTTAGTTTATCAACAATAATAAATTCATTAACCTTACCTAATTCACCACATTTATCCTTCAACCACACTTCTTCCTCTTTTATCAGTACCTCTGTCTTCAAATCTTCCTTCATCTTCACTCTTGGTATACTCATCCTTATGCTCAAATACTAGTTCCTATGAAAGGTATTCTTCTCCTCTTTCCATACCTACATTGTAACACATGCAATAACAACTTGCTTCACATAATCAACTTGATTAGTACCAACATTAGCCAAGAAACACATACCTTCTCTTTCAAATCCCCTAGGTAATCTCTAAAACAACTTAGTCTGAAACTTCCCATCAGTAATTTGAACATAATAAAAAATAAAAAATCCATCCAAAACAACCTCATATTGATAAAAAAATCCATGAGCATCAATACTCTTACTACTATCCTCAACAACAACAAAACTCTTCAACTAACCCAACTAGGTCATCAGTTTCAACCAAAGGAAATTTAACTATACCAACATCCTCAATATCAATAATCTCATTATCACCTTCAATAATGAAACATTTCTTAACTTGATCCACATGTTCATTAGATTCAACCAATTCATCTGTAACAACTTCTATCACTTCATACTTGATGATAAAATATTCACATATTCTTTTACCTCCTCTTTTACTGTTGCAACCCTGGTTAGTCTCTTCTCTTTTTGAATTATCCTTTTGATTGGCCATGAAATCTTCTTCTTGATTGGTAAGTGCCATTTCTGCATCGCTAACCTTATTTGATATAATGCTTTCTTTATGTCTTTGATCTCTTGTTCCAACTCCATTTGCCTCACTCTTTCTTCTTCCTCTCTTTTCTCATCTTGCTTCATTATTATTGAAATCTTATATCTTTCCATTAGTTCTATCTCTCTAACATTTCCTCTTCATGTACAAGTCCTCTGCATTTGCGGGTTAGATCCTCATTCTACCACCCCACAATAAACCAATTCAGGACTTTCCATGCTCAGGAACGATCTCGCTCTGATACCAAATGATGTAGTCATGGACATGAGGGACCTCATTGAGATTAGTCCAATCCATGCAACCAAGTCAACACAACAAAACTAATAATAATAACAAAATATACATAAAAAATGCCCATTCAGGTCTTCGCATTATCTTTGAATCAAATATTTACATCAGATTATCTAGCCACATGTCGACTTACACTTAAGGCATACATGCCTTATTACATTCATGAATCCAAATCTATTTTGCATGCTAACCTCTGAAAGACTATCTACTGAGAGCTAGCTAAACAAAGAACAAAGGCTACAATATATACAAGTTTGCAAGCCACAAGTCGGCCAAAAGAGATCATATTCCCCAAGAAAGGAAGAATATAACATGTATAAAAAATAAGATAGAACCAAAATCATGAAGAACACCTCCATATTGATATGAATTGAAGTGCAATCACACAAGGATGTTGACCACGAGCATAAGTGATGCAAAGTGCACTGCAAGGAGACCTAGATGGGCTCCAACTCCTTGTTATGACTTCAAACTTCTAATTCAAACACCCCAACTCCACATATGTCTTCCTAGGGTGTCTATCAACTTTTCCAAGAGGCCAACTCCCTCCTTTTATCACAACTTAGCTCTCCAAGCCAAGACACCAATCTCTGCAATATCTCCTTTAGGGACACTTTCCCTAACCCAAGCTAAAGAGTATAAATATTCACTATAGGATTTGACCAACAAACCTGGGTGATGGAAGACTTTTTTTAGACCCCAAGGGTAGAGAATACATCAATGGATTCAGTCCTACAGACCTAAGGATAGTCAAACACTACCTGACATAGAAATCCTTGTAGCCTTATGCAGAGGGTTTTTTGACATAACTTTCAAAACCAAGAGGATCTAACTGATAAAATTAGGTTTCTAGATACCCTTTATGGATTTTTTAAACCTCCTATAGCCTTAGCATTTCACTCCACTCCTGCACCACTAAAATCTCGCAAAGCTCACAGACCTAATTAGCTAGGCTAGGCTTGGATTACTAAGCAAGTGGTCTAAGGTGGGTTCATAGAATGAAAAAAAGGGCTTAGATAACTTCCTCTACCCCAAAATGGTCTAGAACCACCATTTTTTTTATCCTCCCAATCATATAGTTTGCATGCATGTGATTGTACTAAAGAACCAGGCTAATTACATAGAGATAATTAGCCTAGGGCTTTGTCTCAAAAATCATAGAACTAACACTGAGCCTCTGAGATTTAGGAATATTAAATAGCATGATCCTAACTTGTATTTACCTAGTGGACAAGTAGATCCACTAGTTAAATCCCAAGTTAGGATCACATCTTTGGAGCAAACCCAGTAAACTTTGGTTTCTCAGATAGTGAGCAAGTAAAATCTCTAACTCCTATAAAAATTTACAAAAACAAATCAAACCAAATGGAATGTTGAAGTAACTCAAAGCATCACAAATTTATACAACTGGATCCAAAAAATGAATCCATACCAGGTTGTACATTGTCCAAATAACTCAGTAAACTCTTCTATTTCTTTCTCTAAACATCAAGCTCCGTACACAGTAAACTCTTCTATTTCCTTCTCTAAACATCAAGCTCCGTACACAGTAAACTCTAACCTTCCTAGAAGGAATAAGAACATCTAATACCACCCTCTTGGCATTAAAGATGCTCCAAGAAGTTGGTGTGGCCGGTTACATTTGAGTTTTCATTATTCGAGCAACATTTTGCAAAAGTTGCTCATGCAACATTTTGCAAAAAGACAACTTTTTGGCAACATTTGACAAAGTTGCTATTTTGAGTAAAGTGCCAACATTACCAACCTCCAAGGGTGTGGGAGAGGTCCAAAAAATTACAAGAGCCTATCCTAAGGTCTCAACACATAAACTTCTAACTAAACACAAAAATCACCAAAAGAGACTAAACATGGTCTAACATGGTTTCAGGAACCCATAGGTTTATAACTTACCTTAGGGTCCTTCACCTTACACAATAGACCCACACATGTATACACTAGGGTGATCCAAATGATTCGCCTTATTAAAAACACTTAAGCATAAAATAGGAACTTCAGGAGGTGCCCTGCACCAATAAGATCATTGAACAATGTGCCAATCAGATCCACAAGCCATAGGAAAGCTTCATAAGACCAAAAAACTTGGATTAGTTGATAGTGTGAAGAACAGATAGGTCTGACCCAAGAACTCAATAAATATCCACCAAGATATAATGGATCATGATATGAACCAAGACATAGATTACACATGATTTCCCAAACAATTCATAAGGTTTGCAAGAGCCAGGGAGCCAACTAGAAGGAACGCCACACAAAACACTAAAACTAACTAATAGGAATAGACTGAGAACAAACTGAAAGTAAAATATATTTGGTTGATGCATGATTTCCAAAGAACCTAAGATGAAAATGTATCATATTGATAGTGGTTGTTCACATCATATGACCAAAGACAAAAGCAAAGTTGTCATCTTGAAAAGGTATGATGGTGGTGTAGTTAAATTTGGTGATAACACTCCTTGTCTAATTTGAGGTAGAGGTTTCATTACTCTTGATGATAAGAACAATACTAATAATGTTTTATATGTTGAAGGTCTAAGGCGTAATCTTTTGAGTGTTGGACAACTATTTGACAAAGGTTATGCTTTACAATTCAAGAATGGAAAGTGCAAAATCATTGGAAGTTTAGGTGTTGAGATTACATCAGGTACAAAGACCAAGGTTATCTTTTCCATTTGAATAGTGTTGAAATAATATGTTTGATTGTTCACATTTATGATAGCTGGTTAGGGCATAAGAGGTTGTGTCATGTGAATTTTGACAACATTGTGAAGATAATTAATTCTAAGGAAGTAAGAGATCTACCAAAATTGTTGAATCCTGCTAATGCTATGTGTAAGGAATGTCATATGGGTAAGAAAACTAGATCTACTTTCAAGAGAAAAATATATTCTTCAAATGGATTGTTAGATCTTGTGCATACTAATTTATGTGGTCCATCTAGAACCAAGATTAATTATGGAGAAATATATTTCATATTGTTTGTTAATGACTATTCAAGGATGATGTGGGTTACTTTTCTAAAGGAAAAGTCTGAAGCATGTAACAAATTCAAAATCTTTAAGGCTATGGTTGAGACAAAAATAGGCCTGAAGTTGAAATGTTTGAGATCTAATCGAGGTGGCGAATTCATGTCTGGTGAAATTAATGCATTTTGTGAAAAGCACGAAATAAATAAGCAACCATCTTCTCCATGGACCCCACAATAGAATGGTGTTGCAGAGAGAAGGAATAGATCTATCCTAGACACTGCTAGGACAATGATGATTCAATGAAATGTACCACAAATCTATTGGAGAGAGGTATTTAGGACTGCAGTCTACACATTGAACTAAGTGCAAATCAAAAGTGGAGCTAGTAAGACCCCTTATGAGCTATGCTATGGTAATACTCCTACTGTGAAATACTTCAGGATCTTTGGAAGCAAATTTTATATGAAAAGAGATGAATACATAAGGAAGTTTGATCCTAGAAGTGATGAAGGTATTTTTCTTTGTTATTCTACAAAGATCAAGGCAAACAAATGTTACAACAAAAGATTGAGAAAAGTGGTTGAGAGTGAAAATGTAAGAGTGGGTGAAAGAAATCAAGTACAAGACATATCTTATGGATATGAATAAGATGATGAGGATATCAGTGTAAATTAGGGAACACAAATCCAATCATAGAATCAACTTCATATTGTTCCTAGAATTCAAAATTATGAGGATGAACAGGTGAATTATGAAGAAACTCAAGAACTAGGTATTAATGAAAATCCTAAGACTACAAGGTATGTAAGGTTGAATCATTCAAAAAATCAGGTAATAGGTTATAAGAATAAATGTTTTCATACTAGGAGAAGGTTAGCACAAAATAGAGAAGAGACTTGTTTGATTTCTAAGATCAAACCTAAAGATGTGAATGAAGCATGTAAAGATGAATCTTAGATGAGAGCCATGGAAGAAAAGTTGGATCAAATTGAGAAAAATAAGACATGGACTCTTGTTCCTAGACCTTTGGATGAGAATGTGATTGGTACTAAATGGGTATTTAGAAACAAGTTGGATGAAGATGGTGAAGTGGTTCGGAATAAGGCTAGAATTGTTTGCAAAAGTTTTTCACAAATGGAATGTATTGATTTTGAGGATACTTTTGTTTTTGTTTCTAGAATTGAAGTTGTTAGATTATTTCTTGCTTAAGCTGCTTACAAGGATTTCAAAGTGTATTAGATGGATGTCAAATCTACATTTTTGAGTAACTTGATTATTTTCATCATCAATTAACCCTCTTAGGGAAACCTGCAAGGGTGGTATTTCCATCTCAAGATACATGGTAGAATTAGTGCCATACACAATTTTATATGGTGCAATACTAGTAGCCATACGAACACTCATGTGATAGACCCATAATGCATAGGTTGATTAGAAATGCTAATCTTCATTGTGCTTGTTCACCTTCTTATCTAGAATTTTTTTAATGGTCTTGTTCAAAGCCTTAGCTTGGCCATTAGACTATGGATAATAAGGTGTATAAAAATGATGTTGAATTTGAAATTTATCAAGGAATTGATTCACTTATTTGTTCTTAAAAAAGGGACCATTATCTGAGATGGTGGTAGAGGGAAAATCCAAAATGAGAAATAATATTGTTTAGAAAAAATAATAGATCGCTCCAGGAGTGAGCGAAATAAATTCAACCCGATTTATGAAGTAGTCGATAGCCATTATGATAAAGTGTATTCTATTTGGAAGAAGGGGGAGATATTTTTCCTATGATATCCAAACCTCAAATTTGAAACGACCAAGGATGTTTCTAAGGTCAGAGTTCCTGAGTGAGATCCCAAATCAGATTCTTGTATTTCTAACATTGAGGACATTTATTGACAAAGGAAAAAGAATCCGTGTTCCATCATTTTCCAATAGTATCCCATGTAAATTAGTTTATGCACTAAGGATTTACCACCAACATGCCCTCCTAGTGCAGGAGCACCTAGGCTAGCCTCCATTGGTTAGTAAATTCTAGCTTGTACTTGACTCTAGTACTCAAGTCAAGAGCTTAGTGTAGTTTGTTTTAGGACCTTAGAAGGTCTCTTGATATGTTGGCTAGGTGAGTTAATCATTAGGACTAAGGTCACAATAATAGCCTTTGTTAGTTATTTATTTAATTTCTTAAGTTAGAAGCTTAGCTAAGGTGAGAGTCTTAAATGTGTTCTAACATATCTTGTTGTTATAAAGATGCCATAAGGTTATAAATGGCTTTAGATCCTCGAGACATAGGAGGTTAGAAGCCAAAGAATATAGGAACATGGCATATGTGGAAGTTGACAAATGTTCAAAAGAAGTTGTCTTCAATTTTGCAATTATTGCAAAAGAGTGCATGCCATTTGGGTATCTTTGGATTCCCTAAGTTACAGGAGGTTATGCTCAACCAACATGCCCTAAAATGAAGGAAATGGCATCTAACGATACCTTATACTTGAACACAAAGGATGATAGAAGCATGTAATAGTTTGGAAAAAGTTAATAGAGCTCTACAAGCATTTTTACAGTGAATTACTAGTGTTTTTGTGTTGACAGTCATACTTAATGGGCTGAACGATTAAAACCAGTGTTGGATTATTTTTCTATAGGTTTTTTATGAACTTTTTCATTTGAAGTGTTAGTCATTTGAGGTCATCTATCTTATGATTTTCAGCAATCTAGTTCAGGGTGTCTAATTTACTAGTGTTTTGAGTAGTTTAGGAAGTCATGGCTCCCACATGAAATATAACTATGGATAATAATCCATATTAGATGGAAATGGTAGAGGATTCATTATTGTATATATTTTTAGGATTTAGGAGTCTAGAAAGTATGAGGAACTATTTTATATGCTAGGCCCTAGGCGAGTTTGTGAAGCCCGGTTAGAGGTCTAGAAGTAGAAAGAGTGATGAAACATTGCATGGAGGTATGGATTTTTATGAGGGAAGGAGTTTTTCATGAAGTTAAACATCATATCTATCCATTATAGGAAGATATAATTTCTACCAATCATTTAGGATTTGGTTTGAACAAGTTTGCTATCAAAATCACAGTTCAGTCCTAGAAATTAGGCATATTAGGCCTCTTGTCCTTGTTTTTAGGAAGTACCTTTACGGTCACTTTCAGACCCAGAAGCTTTGTGAATCTTTTAAAAATCCCAAAAGGGTATCCAAAACAAGTCTTAGTTTTTCAAGTTGTTTGGAAAAGTTTTGCAAGAAATAGCAAAAGGTGACTGGTAAGGGCTACTAGAATAAGCCTATTTTTAAGGTCAATTCATGATGATTCATGGAATCTGATAAGAATATGACTGAGGACCCTTCCAAGATGGATCAAATGGGATAGAAAAATAATTTTTTAATGATGGAGAAGACCCCTACAATGTTGGAGAATGTTTATGGAGATTTGGCACTTAGAGCCTTCTAAGTGAGTGTGGAGAAGTGAATCAAAACTAAGATGTTGATCATTCAAGGTTAAGTTTTTAGAGATTGAATCTTATAGCAGAGTTTGAATAGGTCTTAGTTAATTATCTAATCTTATTGGAAGATCCTATAGAGGAATAGGATCCTAGGAGGCAAGTGAAGTCTCTTGGAGGGTGTGAAAGCAAGCCTTGAAGTTTATCATACATCATATTGGTATCAGAACTTGGATTTTGATCAAGCTTGTGGTGGATGTTGTAGCCTACTGAGTCAGTGAGAGAAAATACTACTGGAAGTTCAAAGAAGGAAAAATTCATCGTGACTAATGCTAAGCTAGCTAAAAAAGTGGATGAGAAAGAAGAAGACAACATATTATTGAGAGAAAGGTTGTCTCAAATGGAGAAACTCTTGGGAGAAGTCCAAGACAAAGCAGAGAAGATGAAAGACAAGATAGATCAGAAAGAAGAAGAAGAAGAAAGAGAAAAGGGAGTGGATATAGAAGAGGAAGTTTCAACTCCTGACCCTGTCAGTGATCAAGAACCCTTCCTAAATGCATTGAAGGCTTTAAGTGGCAAAGCTTTGGAGGGTGTACCACTATTTAGTGGACAAATGGATCCAGATTTAGTTGTGGATTGGATAGACAGCATAGAGAACCATTTTGAATGTGATGGTATCATAGAGGCCCAAAAAGTGAGTGTTTCTAAGTCAAGGTTGAGAGGATTAGCTCTCACATGGTGAAAGTTTGTTCTAACTGAAAGGGAGAAAGAAGGAAAGAGTCCTATACTCTCATGGAAAGGAATGGTAACTAAGCTCCAGCAAACTTACTTGCCTGATGATTATGAAGTTCAGCTTCATAGAAGGAGACACAATCTTAGACAAAAAGATTTGGATGTCCAAGCATACAATGAAGAGTTCCAAAAATTGTGCTTAAGGTCACAAGTGGTTGAAGATGAAAGCATCAAGCTAGCTAGGTATATGTATGGACTCAAATGGTCTATTCAAGAAGACATGAGTCTTGTGAGCTTCAAAACCATCTACCAATGCTATCAAATGGCCTTGAAGATAGAGGAGAAAGGCAAAAGAAAAAAAGAACAAAGTTCTAAAGGAAGAGGTAAAGGAAGAGATAGTAGGGGATCAAGAGGTGGCTATGGTGGAAGGAGTTCTGAATCAAGAACACAAGGAGAAGTAAAATACAGTGAGTAGAAAGAAGGAAGTTCTAGTAGAGGTGGTAGAGGAAGGGACTCAAGTTTCAGAGGTAGAAGTGGTGTACAAGGAGGAAGAGGTAACTACTTTGCCAATATGAAATGTTGCCATTGCAATTAAATGGGGCACCCTGCTTATAGGTGTCCAGAGAAGAGTAGTACTTCTAAAGGAGTTAACAAGAGGACTAATCTAGTCCAAGAAGACACAAGTGCAGCTGATAAACACCTTGAGGTGCCATTGAACTCAGAGGAAGGTGAGAACCTCATGATGAGGAGGGCTCTAATCAAGGAATCGGTGAAGGAGGAGCCAAGCCAAAGGAGATCTTTGTTTAGGATCAAATGCAAGATGATGAACAAGGTATGTAGATTCATCATTGACTCTGGTTCTACTAACAAAATTGTGTTAGAGGAGGCTGTCAGCAAGTTAAATATGACAAGGATACCCCACACTAGTCCTTACAAGGTCACTTGGCTCAATAAGGGACAACATGTCTTGGTAAATGAACAAGCTTGGGTGGAGTTCTCCATAGGAAGGTATAAATACAAGGTCTTGTGTGATGTGCTTCCTATGGATGCATGTCACTTGCTCCTAGGTAGGCCATGGAAATTTGACCGTCAAGCTGTCCATGATGGTTGAGTGAAGAACTCTTATGTTTTTAAGAAGGACAATGTGACTTTCAGAATTCAGTCACTCTTAGAAGATGCAGAAGTGAGGACAGCAGGTCCTAATGTCCTTATGGTTGGTGAAAAGGAGTTCTTGGAGGCTCTAGAAGAAGGATAAGGGGTTGGTTTTTCTCTAGTGTTGAAGACTAAGGGAGAGGAAGACAAAATAGTAAAGAGGACAGAGCTGCCATAAGAGATACAAGAAATGTTGTAGAAATATGAAGGCATTGTAAGTGATGGACAGCCATCAACCTTACCCCCTATAAGACCCATAAGCCATAAGATTGACCTTATTCCTGGAACTACCCTACCCAATAAGGCAGCCTACAAGATGACACCTCAATAGAATGAGGAAATGGCTAGGCAAATTCAAGAGCTACTAGAACAAAGCCTTATAAGGAAGAGTATTAGTCCTTGTGTTGTGCCCACAATCCTAGCCCCTAAGAAAGGAGGTACTTGGAGATTGTGTACTAACTCCAGAGCCATAAATAGGATCACGATCAGATATAGGTTCCCTATCCCTAGGATAGGATACTTGATGGATTGTCTACGAGGTGCAAGGTACTTCACCAAGATAGATTTAGAAAGTGGCTATCACCAGATAAGGGTGAATGAAGGAGATGAGTGGAAGACAACCTTCAAGACCACAGAAGGGTTGTATCATGAATGGCTAGTCATGCCATTTGGCTTATCAAATGCTCCATCAACTTTTATGAGGTTGATGAATGAAGTGCTCAAGGATCACATTGGCAAGTTTGTAGTGGTATACTTGGATGATATACTCATCTT
>MU227101.1:2419274-2435816 GCA_018584345.1 Thuja plicata
GAGTTAGGAGTCTGGAAAGTATGAGGAACTATTTTATATGCTAGGCCCTAGGCGAGTTTGTGAAGCCCGGTTAGAGGTCTAGAGGTAGAAAGAGTGATGAAACATTGCATGGAGGTATGGATTTGTATGAGGGAAGGATTTTTTCATGAATTTAAACATCATATCTATCCATTCTATGTAGATATGAGTCCTACCAATCGTTTACGATTTGGTTTGAACAAGTTTGCTATCAAAATCACAATTCAGTCCTAGAAATTAGGCTTATTAGGCCTCTTGTCCTTGTTTGTAGGAAGTACCTGTACGGTCACTGTCAGACCCAAAAGCTTTGTGAATATTTTAAAAATCCCAAAAGGTTATCTGAAACAAGTCTTATTTTTTCAAGTTGTTTGGAAAAGTTTTTCAATAAACAGCAAAAGGTGATTGGTAAGGGCTACTAGAATAGGCCTATTTTTAAGGTCAATTCATGATGATTCATGGAATCTAATAAGAATATGATTGAATACCCTTCCAAGATGGATCAAATGGGATAGAAAAAGAATTTTTTGATGATGGATAAGACCCCTGCAATGTTGGAGCATTTTTATTGAGATTTGGCACTTAGAGCCTTCTAAGTGAGTGTGGAGAAGTGAATCAAAACTAAGATGTTGATCATTCAAGGTTAAGTTTTCAAAGATTGAATTTTATAGAAGAGTTTGAATAGGTCTTAGTTAATTATCTAAGCCTCTTGGAAGATCCTATAGAGGAATAGGATCCAAGGAGGCAAGTGAAATCTCTTGGAGGGTGTGAAAGTAAGCCTTGAAGTTTATCATACATCACCTCCTATGAATTGTGAGTGGGCTTCATGAAGAGTAAGGGGTATCTCAGATTTAGTAAGATAACACAATAGAATACCATTTTAGGATTTGTGATAAAGAACATTGGACAAGATTAGGTATAAATATGAGAGATTTCATATCTAGACATGAGTTCTTTTAATTGAATCATCAGGAAATCTTCCACATTTAAGATAAACATAGATATAAAAAAACTACTCTATAGAATATATTTGAGCACACATAAGATTCTTGAGGCTTGAATTATCTGATACTATACAAGAAAAAATAACTTGGACCACACAAATGTATTTGTCTGTATGAAAATTGGTGCATACGAGAGAAGTTGTGCTTGTCATTGCATCTACATGTTAATTTTCTCTCCTGGAAATACTATCAATGATATAATGTGAAAATTGTTTAAGAAGAGCCAAAACCAATTTTTGATACTGAGATAACTTTAACTATTTAGCACGATACTTCTAGTGATTTAATTCACAATCAATTCTAAATATCCATGAATGTGGATATGTGTAACTTCAACAACCATCACAACATGTAAGCCAACAATGAGGGCTTGTACTTGGTAATGTTGTTAGCGCAATATAATTTGGGTCGGGAAGAAAGAGCTATTGGGTTTCCTTTAGGTGAAATTAAGATAAAACCTGTGCTAGAGACTATTTAACATATCCAAAATAGGATCATGATCAATCATGAACATGTTTTCATCAGAAAAAAAATATAGTTTAGGGAATATTTTAGGGGAGGGAGCTTCTGCTAGTTGATTAGCAACAACCCGACCCTTTATTGACTAAGTTACAAACTTGAGGTAAAACTCAGAAAGCAACATTGCCCACTTTTCCAGTCTCTCTAAGAGATCATCTCTATAAAATAAATATTTAATTAGATCATTATTAGTGAGGACTCAAGTTTCTACATCTAGAAGGTAGTGTCTCAACTTGTATGTTGTAAAAACTAGAGAAAGGCAATTCTTTTCCATTTTGGAGTATCGAGTCTCATAGTCAATAAGAATGAGACTAACATAATAGAAAAAAAATTCTTTTACATTATCTTCATATTAAGACAATAAAGGTTCTAGAGCATTGGGCCACACTATAACATAGAGTAGAAAGGGTATATCGTGTATAGCCAACATCAAGATGAGAGGATTATCCAAGTAGTTTTTGATGGAATCAAAACCTTTTTGGCATTCATTATCCCATTTGAAACACACATCCTTCTTGATCAACAGTTGTGTGAATGGAAGGGTTAGATCAACCAATTGGAAAACAATTCTTCTTATGGTCTGGATCTTTCCTTGAAAACTACAAAGCTGGAAGATGTTCTTAGGTGGAGGCATGTTAACAATTGTGTCAATATTTGTAGACACCTAAATATGATTAAAAAATCTAATCACATTTAGTGCCTTCTAGGACATTGTCAACTAAGTAATCAGTCATTACCTAATTGATCTATGTTATTCCCTAGCCTGATTAATTGATTTAATTGGCTATAGTCTGAATAATTATTAAATGGAAACCAATGGCCTAATGATTAATTAAATCCCTTTTCCCCTATTATGTTGAATGAATGTATTTATTTATTTAACTTAATTTGTATTATCCTCTTTTCCTCCACTTTTGATTTAAATAGTTAATTCTATTCTATGTAAGCACATGGCTTCATAACCTTAACCCCTAACCTAACCA
Source organism: Thuja plicata (assembly GCA_018584345.1). NCBI lineage: Eukaryota > Viridiplantae > Streptophyta > Pinopsida > Cupressales > Cupressaceae > Thuja > Thuja plicata. The sequence goes on from MU227101.1 coordinate 2,421,796, forward strand.
ATCCCAACCACCTAACCCTGAGTTCTAACCCATCCCAACCTCTTCACATGTGTTAATTCTTCCTCATTAGCTAATTAACCCTAATCAACTAATTAACCCCTCCACTCATTGTCTCTCCTCCCATCACATCTCCCTAAACACCTATCTTAAACCCTAACCCTAATCCTAATCATTCCCTATGCTTGTCACATTCCTAATCCTTGGATTAGGAATTCAATCCAAAACCCAAAGTTAAACTTCTCTATCCATCTCTTATCCCCTCACCCATCCCTCATTAAAACCCTCATTAATGCTCTTATACTCTCCATTAATGCTCTTACAGTCCTCATTACTCACCCTATCTCTAAGAGTCTTCTCTTATCCCTTTGCACATGGACAAAAATGGTCACATTCATCTCCCCTCACATCCTCTCTCCTTGTGACACTTGTCACAATGAGAGGCACTTAAAGGAGCACAATCCTTGTGCTCTCTTCTAGGTGCATCGGAGCCCCTCTTCAGGTTCGCATCCTGACAACTCATTTTGAGTCCATTTTGCTATAAGTAGAACCTCTTTCCTTTACAAATATATCCATCTTTTATGCAAACTTATAATGCCATTTTGAAGAACCCATCTTGAAGCTTGAAGCATATCAAACCTTGAGAACACATCCATAAGCATCGACACATCAAAAGATCAAAAGGGAGCTTGGATAAGTTTTTAGGGAGGTTTGCACTTCCTTAATTTCTTATTTTTTTAAGTTTTCTTTTATGTCTAATCATGTATGTAGTCTTGGTCTTTTAGGTTATTGAGTGTTTTAATTTGATTATTATACTCCTTTTATAATTGATTTTCCATATCTCACAATAATATATGCGTTTACTTAAATCCCTCATTGAGAGACAATGAATCCCAAGAGTTTTTCGGTGTCTATGCCAAAGGAAGACTTAAGGAGATTCAATCTCATCTTATAAAGATAAAGTCGTTCAAAGATAAGATGAAGGTTGTTAACATGATCTTGATAAAGGACCAACTTTGTGAAGATATTATCCACGTATTCTTCCAATATTTTATCGATATAATCATGAAGAGTAAGGGTCATTGCTTATTGTTAGGTTGCACCAGCATTGTTCAACCAAAATAGCATGCAGTAGTGAAGATAATCTTATATTAATCTTCTGGATTAGTATGATTTTGAATGTAATCCAAGAATCCATCCATGAAGGACAATAATGCATGGCTTATTATTGATTCAACAATCATATTGATATTGGGAAGTGGAAAGTCATCTCTCAAAGAATCCTTATTTAGATCATCAAATTTGATGCATATACAAATATACCCCTCAAGTTTACTAACAATAACTATATTCAATATCGAGGGAAAGCATTCAATAGGATGGATAAATATTGCTTTCAAAATCTTTTCTATCTTAGTCTTGACTAACAAAGAAACCCTAGGATTCATCTCTCAAATATTCTATTTTACCAATTTGGCATATATCCAAATAATATTATATTGTGAACCACCACGAACTCATCAATACTGGGTGTTGTAAGGTGTGCACCATTGGTCTCCTTGTGGGATGCAACACAAAACTTGGGTTTGTGACATGGCTTAACCTCCTCCTATGGATCCTATAAGTCTAGTGGTTTTATTGGGTATTGATAGGTCGATATTTTGGTGCAATGGAAACCAACAAATAGTATCAAATTTGAGGTGGGTTTGAACATTAATCTTGCACTAGGGGTTGTTGCAAGGTGTGCGCCCTTCGTCTCATTGTGTTGTGCAACACAATGCTCAGGTTTGTGACATGGGTTAACCACCTCCTATAGAATTTATAACTCTATTGGTTGTATCAGGCATTGACAGGTTGATCTTTTGGTGCAACAAAAATCACACTTGTAACACTAGGCATGTCTTCATACACCCAAGCAAAAATATTAGAATATTGGTATTAAAGATCAATGCGTAACTTAGCTTCCTTTGCAAAGAAACGCTTTCGGTTCTCTATGATCCTTTCAAAAAATTTAGAGTCCATAATGACATTAACAATATCCCCTTTAATGAGGGTATTATGGTCTTCTATATGTGGTATTGAAGTATTTTCACCAACATAAGATAAGGTTTTCCCTTCATTATTATTCTTGACAAATTCTCCAAACTATGATTGACTTTCCAAATATTATGGAAATAAACGTTTATGATGGTGAGACAGAAAACTAGCATAAGCCCCTAATAATTCATCTAGAGATTCTTCTAAGGAGAAAATATCTATGGGAACTACTTTATATTTCACATTGGTGTCTATGTACTCATAGTGAACTGACTTAAGAGGGAGAGGTTCGACAATTATCATGTTAATGTTGGACCATGGTTTTGCCCTGTGAGATGTGTGGTGATATCCAAGCCCAGTGTTATGGTGCCTAAACTTTAGTTCTTTAGGAAATCAAATACCTTTTTCATTTGGACCGCAACCTCTACCATTATAACCATACTTCAAAACTAGTTCATATCCCGATCCATAGATCTACCAAAGCTCATTATAACCTGGGAGATTAGTATAAAAAGATGATCAATATGATAAGAATCATTGAGTTGTATAGAAACACAATATTATTTTGTAGTGACACTGATGAAGATCTTTAGAATCTTCAATTGGACAAGGTTTACTTTATATTCACCAATATGAGAATCATTAAAGTCTAAAGTTCCCCAATCATCACCCAAACATGCATTGACCTCGGTTGAAAGAAAATTTTCAATCAATTCAACATGAGTAAGTTTAGGATTCTCCACCTTGGGTGAATCTATCTTGGGAGGATCTACCTCCAGAGGATTTGGTTTTTCCAAAGCACCTTCTTTTGGGACAACCTTCTTCTGAGTATAAAAATTAAGTGGCATGAAATAAGAGTATGTCGGTATATTGGAAGACATCAATGGAATATAATTATGAAAGATAGAATAAATTGAGGTTTGACCTATGATAGCCATTTGGAATAAGTCCATGGCATAGAGGTCTACCTTCATTTAATGACATATAACTGATTGAATGTTTGATAATGTTAAGTTGAAGATAATGCAAGGCATTAAATCAATTAATGGTTTGTATTGTCATTGATGTCAACTTAATATCATCTGTACAGTCATGTACATAATGCCAAAGACTTTAGAGAATCAATGGAATAAAGGTTATGCTTTTAGTAATACATAAAATTCAAGTATTCACTAAAGTGACAGACAACACTGACGGAGTGCACACCATCGGAAAAGGCAAAGAAGAAAAGTCACAGTGATACCCGACGAGCAGAAGACAGTGTTGCCCGACGAAGCAAAACCATAGGATGCCCAACGAGCTAAAAATAGAGATGCCTGACAGACGGAGATCCTGAAGCTAACTAGAGTCATGCTGACAGAATTATCAGTTGTCACCAATGACAAACTGAAGAGTTGACCGACAGAACAGAGAGTTCAGAAAATGAAAAAATATCTAGATGGAAAGAGCTAAAGATATACTTAACTGGTTGTTTTCTTTGTTTTATTCGACCAGAGTTAAGTGATTTATTTAAAGATGATTTGTATAGTTGGCATGAAGATAACTGTGAGACAAATCAAGAGTTATGATTTAAATCTAATTAGCTGGATTGTTTTTTACGCCAGGAATCAAGAATCAAGAAACAATGAATATCATGTCTATATAAGAGACAAGCTTAATTCATTTTAAAAAATATACATTCACAAAAAAGGGATTAAGGGGAGTGAATGAAAAGAGGATACTGAAGAGAAACTGATGAAGAAGAACTTCATACAGTCCCGATCAATCAAGCTGAAGGAGAGCTAAGGAATTCTACAGACACCAAAAAATAGTGAGCACAACATCACAGAGGAGAAAGTGTGGAGCACAAAAGAATTGAACTGATACATAGATCAGAGAGGTAATGTACTTAAATAGATATGAAAATCTACAATTCAAGTTGCATTAGAAATAGGTCATATTGTTTTAGTTTAACCATTGAAGCATCAAGTCTCTTAACAGAGTAGGACTTAATAGTCTTCTATATATTGAGGTACATCCCAAGGAGTGCAAAAAAGGTTGATTCATGAAAGTAGCATTGGATATGCCCAATTCCTATTGACAGTCTAAGAGAGAGGATGATTCAAGGGTGGGAGCATTAGATGCTCGATACTAAGTGACAACCTATATGTGTAAAATCCTCTAACAAGGTCACTTCTACCAGTGTGTTTGTAACCTTTAACAGGGTTGGCTCCTAACAAGGCTCACTTCAGAAGAGTAAAACTTTAGGGTACCGGTCACAGTGATTTTTTCCCTTAACAGGATTTCCATGTTAAAAATTCATGTGTTATGTGTTTGTGATTCATTTCTTTACTATCTTGTATCTAACATAGTTAACACTGGATTGATCGGTATACTCTGATTATTTACTGAGTTTTGGTAAATAGTTATACTGCTAATCGGTAATCAAGGAGAATAAGGAAAGACAAGAAAAACCGACAGATAGTTAATCATTATAAGTATTTCATTGCATGCATCTTGTAGGGACATAATAATTTGAGGTTTATTGATTGGTGGTTAAGTTTAAGGATAAATTTTTGAGGCCACTGATTCACCCTACCCCCCCTCCCTCTCAGTTATTACTAACAATTGGTATCAGAGCTTATGTTCTTAGAAGGAAGGTTTAAAGACCTAAGACAAAGATCACAAGATGAACAGACGAGATGTGCCCAAGTTCAACAAAGATAATTTTGCTTCATGGCAGAGCAGGATAAGACTCCACTTATCAGGTATTGGTAATGATGTTACTCAATTCCTAGAAACTAAATATGTGTTGCCCACAGGAGCACCAACAGTTAAAAAAATGAGAGAGAAGCATGAACATAATGGCATGATGATAGAGCTTGCTTCCTCACTCTCCGATGTTGAATTTGAAGATGTCAAAGAATGCAAAACTGCAAAGCAGATGTGGGACAAATTGAATCTTGTAAATGGTGGTGACAAAAATGTTTTGAGATCCAAGGCAGAAAGCCTTAGAGGAAAGTTTGATGATCTTGAAATGAAAGAAGGAGAAAACATCACTCAGTATAGCACAAGAATAAAAGAGGTAGTCAATGCTATCCGAGGAGTTGGAGGTGTACTAGAAGAAGATATAGTGGTAAGTAAAATTCTAAGAACCTTACTACCTACTTATGTTATTAGAGTATTTTTCATTCAAGAAATGAGACCATTAGAAAATAGCAATGTTACTCTAGATAGTTTAATTGGAAGACTAATTTCATTTTAGATGAATAACTTTGATAATAGTGTCTTACCAAACATAGAGTTTGCATTCAAAACTTCTATGAGAATAAGTAAATCAAGTCACAAAAACACTATGAGAAAAGATAGTGATAGTGAAAATGAAGAAGATGATCTTGATGAAATTGAAGCAATTATGGCCAGAAGAATGCAGAGAGGCAAAGGTAAATTACCACTTGTTTGTTTTAATTGCAAAGAGATTGGACACTTTGTTGCAAGATGTACTAATAGAAGAAAAGATGATAGAATTAATGACAGATCTTTTGAGAAGAAGTCTGACAGAGGTGATTACAGAAGCTACCAACAATCAGAAAGAAGAGATACCAGAGACTACAAGGACAAAGGAAAGAAGGTCAGCTACCTAGAAAAATGCAAGGATGATGATACTAAAATCGAATCTGATGAAGACGTCAAGATGGTGTTTGTGGCTGTAAAAGATGATTCAAATGATGATGAAGAAAGGTATGTAGAAATAGCTCTCATATCTAAAATTAGAAAAAATGATGTTTGGATCATAGATAGTGACCGATGATAAGTAAAAGTTTGAGACTTTTGAATACTACAAGGGTGGATCAGTAAGAATGAGAAATGACACACCTTGTCTAGTTGAAGGTAGAGGAACAATAATGTTGAATAACCAGATAAAGTGTGAGAATGCTTATTGGGTAAATGGATTGAACTATAATCTATTGAGTGTTTCTCAATTGAATAATTCAGGTCACAAAGTTGCATTTGAAAATAAGAAGGCAAAGATCTTCAACAAATCTGGAAATCTGATTGGTATCGGTGAACAGACTAAAGGTAACTTATTCTATCTGAATGATACTGACTCCACTTATGTGATTGCTACAAATGAAGACATATGGTTATGGCACAAAATATTGTGTCATGTGAACTTTGACAAAATGATAAACATTAGCAAAAAGAGAAATGTCAGAGGCTTACCGACAATGACCAAGCCCGACAACATCATGTGTAAAAACTGTCAAAAAGGTAAAATGGCAAAGTCTAGTTTCAAAAGAAAAACCCATACATCTGATGCAATTCTAGAATTAGTCCATACTGATTTATGTGGACCTATGAGGACAAAGAGTTATTATGGAGATAGATATTTTATTCTCTTTGTTGATGATTACTCTAGAATGATGACAGTTATGTTTCTAAAAGATAAATTAGAAGCATTTAAGATGTTTAAATGGTATAAGGCTATGATAGAGAAACAAAGTGGTAAGGATCTAAAATGTTTGAGATCAGATAGAGGAGGTGAGTTTATATTAGATGAATTCACTAACTTTTGTAATGAGCATAGTATAAAGAGACGGGTTTCTGCACCAAGAACACCACAACAAAATGGGATTACTGAGAGAAGGAACAGATCAATAGTTGATTGTGCTAGAACACTGATGATAGAAAAAGGAATCACCCAAATATTCTAGAGGGAAGTTGTCAGTACTATTTTTTACACATTGAACAAAGTACAATTTAAGAAAGACACCAAGAAGGCACCTTATGAGCTATGGATGGATACACACCCAATGTAAGTTATTTCAAAAAATTTGGAAGTCAATGTTATATCTTAAAATATGATAGAAATGGAAAAATTGACTCCAAGAGTGATAAAGGAATTTTTCTAGGGTATTCTACCAAGAGCAAGGCTTACAAATGTCTAAACAAAGCCTCTAACAAAATTATTGAAAGTGCAAATGTAAAGATAGATGAAATTGCAGAGAAGAATGAACAAGAAAGCACTAAAGAACTAGAGGACTACAATAAGTTCACTTACAATGAGGAACCTAACACTCTACCCTACCAACAATGTAGAGCTCCTGAGCTATAAATCATTGCTCCCGAGCATCAGGCTGCAAATACCGACGGTCAGGATAATGATCAAAATAATGTGCAAGGTGATGAAGAGCAAAATGAAGAACAAACAAATGATCAAACTGATAGACAAAGAACTATACCTGTACTTGCAAGATATGTAAGAAGGAACCATCCAGAGATCCAGATCATAGGAGATAAGAAAGCTGGTACAAGAACAAGAAGTAATTCTCTAAACTCAAGCTGTCTAATTTGTGAGTTTGAGCCAAAATTTGTCAATGCTACACTAGATAATGGAGAATGGACAAGTGCTATGAATGATGACATTGAGCAGATTGAGAAAAACATAACATGGTCACTTGTGCCAAGACCAGATGACAAGAATGTCATTGGTACAAAATGGATATTCAGGAATAAACTGAATGATAATGGAGAAGTCACAAGGAACAAAGCAAGAATAGTATGCAAGGGGTATGTACAAGAGGAAGGTATAGACTATGGAGAGACCTTTGCACCCGTTGCTAGGCTAGAAGGAGTAAGAATATTACTTGCTTATGCTGCATTCAAAGGATTCAAAGTATATCAAAAGGATGTCAAATCAACATTCCTAAATAGAATACTTGAAGAAGAGGTATATATTGAACAACTAGAAGGGTTTGTTGATCCAGACAAGAGGAACATGGTATGTAGACTTCACAAAGCCTTGTATGGATTGAAACAAGCTCCTAGAGCCTGGTATGAATGACTTCATTCCTATCTAATAAGTATTGGTTTTGTAAGGACTAGTAAAAATAGTAATCTTTATTTAAAGGAAGATATTGATGCTAACACTTTGATTGCTGAAATATTTGTTGATGACATCATATTTGGAGGCAATGATATGTTGTACAAATCATTTGCAAATGAGATGAGCAAAGAGTTTGAGATATCTATGTTTGGAGAAATCAATTTCTTTCTTGGTCTCCAGATCATGCAACAAGGAGAAGGTATTTTCATTACACAGTCCAAGTACATCAAAGAGGTCCTGAAAATATTCAAGATGGAAGAATCCAAACTAGTTGGAACATCGATGGCTACTAGATGTAAGTTGAGAAAGGAGGACAAGACAACAGAGGTAAATTAGACTTTGTACAGATCAATGATTGGAAAACTCATGTACGTTGTACACACTAGACCAGATATTGCACATGCAGTAGGAATTGTTGCTAGATTTTCTGCTAGCCACAGAGAATCACATATGACTTCTGTGAAAAGAATTCTAAGATATCTGAAGAATACTAAGGAATTTGGGTTATGGTATAGAAGAGAAGGCAAATTTGAACTTAAGGTGTTTACCGACACTGATTGGGCTGGAAATCTTGATGACCGGAAGAGCACAACTAGAGGAGCATTCTTTATGGGTGACAGACTTGTCACATGGATTAGCAAGAAGCAAGGATGCATCTCTTAGTCTACAGTAGAAGCAGAATATGTTGTTGCTGCTGCAAATTGCTCAAACATCACATGGATCAAATAGTTACTAGAAGGTATGCATATGAAGATCTCAGAAGCAGTGATTATCTATTGTGATAACACCAGCGCAATAAACATTTCCAAGAATCCAGTCATGCATGCTAAGACTAAACACATTGCCATCAAATATCATTATTTGAGAGAACAAGTTAAAGAAAAAGAGGTGATACTTGAGTATATGCAATCAAAAGAACAATTGGCTAATATCTTCACCAAGCCACTGCCAAAGGATACATTTGAGTACTTAATAAAGAGACTAGGGGTAAAACCCTTGTCTACCAGTCAGTAAAATGACTGAAGACTGCATCAACCTACATATTATAAGAACATCAATCATGTTGATGCAAGCAAAGAGATGAACTTCAAAAGATACATCTATATATAGACAGGTATATATCAGAACCGAGCACTAGAGCATATTGTTGTATTACTGATGGATAAGGGAAATTCAAGGAATATATTATGGATAGGAGAAAAATGATTACTTAACATGAACATCATATATTTGTAAAATATTTGTTTGGCATTGTTGTCAAAGGGAGAGAAATTGTCCATATTATCACATTCTTCAGAAAAAAGAGAGACAGATGATCCATCATCAGATTACTCCAACAGGGAGAGATTATATCCTAAGAGAGAGAAAACTATATGAAAGATTATACAAAGGGAGAGTTGCTGACAAGAAAAAAAGACATCACAAGAGAGAGAACAGTCAAAAGAGAGAAATTGAAACAAGAAGAGGACTCAACACATTAGAAGACAAAGAGTTGCAAGAATCAAATCTAAGCTAAAATAGAGCTTACCAGAGTTCAGACATTTATTAGTTATCAAACAAAAAGATTGGTAGTTTGATGAATCTCAACAATTGTATTTCATATTTTATTAGAAATAGTATAGTGTGATAATATAGTATGTTTCCATCAATGCCAAAGGGAGAGATTGATGACACATAACTGATTGAATGTTTGATAATGTGAAGTTGAAGATAATGCAAGGTAGTAAATCAGTTAATGGTTTGTATTGTCATTGATGTCAACTTAATATCATTTATACAGTCATGTACATAATGCCAAAGACTTCAGAGAATCAATGGAATAAAGGTTATGCTTTCAGCAATACATAAAAGTCAAGTATTCACTAAAGTGACAGACAACACCTACGAAGTGCACACCATCGGAAAAGGCAAAGAAGAAAAGTCACAATGATACCCGACAAGCAGAAGATAATGTTGCCTGATGAATCAAAACCACAAGATGCCTGATGATTTGAAAATAGAGATGCCCAACAGATGGAGATCCCGAAGCTAACTGGAGTCATGCCGACAAAACTGTCAGTTATCACCGACGACTAACTAAATAGCTGACCGATGGGAAAGAGAGTTCAGAAAATGACAAAATATCTAGCTCACAAGAGCTAAAGATAGACTTAACTAGTTGTTTTCTTTGTTTTATTCAACCAAAGTTAAGTGATTTATTTAAAGATGATTTTTACAGTTGGCATGAAGATAACTACGAGACAAATCAGGAGTTATTCTTTAAATCTAATTTGGCTGGGTTGTTTTTCATGCCAAGAATCAAGAATCAAGAAACAATGAATATCATGTCTATATAAGAGACAAGCTTAATTCATTTTAAAAAATATACATTCACGAAAAAGGGATTAAGGGGAGTGAATGAAAAGAGGATGCTGAAGAGAAACTGATGAAGAATAACTTCATACAGTCCTAATCAATAAAGTTGAAGGAGAGCTAAGGAATTTTGCAGACACCAATGAACAGTGAGCACAACATCACAGAGCAGAAAGTGTGGAGCACAAAAGAATTGAATTGATACATTGATCAGAGAGGTAATGTACTTAAATAGATCTAAAAATTTGCAATTCAAGTTGCATTAGAAACAGGTCATATTGGTTCAGTTTAACCATTGAAGCATCAAGTCTCTTAACAGAGTAGGACTTAACAATCTTCTATATATTGAGGTACATCCCAAGGAGTGCCAAAAAGGTTGATTCATGAAAGTAGCATTGGATATGCCCGATGCCTATTGACAGTCTAAGAGAGAGGTTGATTCAAGGATGGCAGCATTAGATGCCCGCCGATACTAAGTGACAACTTATATGTGTAAAATCCTCTAACAAGGTCACACCTAGCAGTGTGTTTGTAACCTTTAATAGGGTTGGCCCTAACAGGGCTCACTTATAAAGAGTGAAAATTTGGGGTACCAGTCCCAGTGGTTTTTTCCCTTAACAGGGTTTCCACGTTAAAAATTCATGTGTTATGTGTTTGCGATTCATTTATTTATTGTCTTGTATCTAACATAGTTAACACTGGATTGATCGGTATACTCTGCTTATTTATTGAGTTTTGGTAAATAGCTATACTGCTAATCGGTAATCAAGGAGAATAAGGAAAGACAAGGAAAACTGGCAGACAGTTAATCATTATAAGTATTTCATGGCATGCATCTTGTAGGGACATAATAATCTGAGGTTTATTGATTGGTGGTTAAGTTTAAGGATAAATTTTTGAGTCCATTGATTCACCCCCCCCCCCCTCTCANTTGAGTCCATTGATTCCCCCCCCCCCCCCTCTCAGTTATTACTAACATTCATTGTCACCACTTGATTATCTGCTACACATTTAACAAATCCATGTAAGGTAGATGAGAAAACACCCAAGGCATACCCAATAAGAGATTATAAGGTAGAGGCCTTAACATAACATATACCATGGTGGGTATCGTAAATAGTCCAACCTTTAGAGGTAATATTCTAGTGTCTAGTGTTCTTTCTAGTATTGTCAAAATTAGGAATAAATAATAAAAATGAAACTAATGAATTTCTATCCATGCTCATCTTAGGCAGTAATTCTAACCGCAGATGTTGAGTGTTAACCCAATATCAACTAGGGTTCATCTTATACAAACACCATTGACATAGACTCTAATCATCAATGGAATTACAAGATTTCTTACTTTAGGAGGTGGGAGTTCATGCAGATAGAATGTAATATTCTATGTGTTCACAAGTATATGGTCCATCAATGCATTCATATATGTTAGCCTCATAGAAGAAGGTAGTAGGATATTTTGAAGAGCTTCTTGAAGAATTCATTGGTAAACCAAGGATGTTTGAATCAAGTCCCAAAGTGAGATCTTAGCAAGATTAACTTGAAGTTTCTCAATAAGACCACAATCACTTGGTTTCTTAGCCATGGGTTTAGGTGCTTGTGGAACATCCTTTTGAGAAGGTGGTAGAACTGTGCTAGGCAGGCTAATATTATCCTTATTCCTTCTAGTGTTATAAGTATGAGAAATAGAGTTGTAGGAATCATTTTTGAATCAAGAAAACTTAGGAGAAGGACTAGCGATAGTCACACAATGACCAGTCTTTTGGGTTTTGTAGAAGCTACAGAGACAATGATGACATTCACAAACTCCTCGGTCCTTAATAAAGGTGGATATTATGTGGAAGGCATTTGGTAGACTCTGAGTAATGATAGGACACTCCTAGGAAATCATCTAAGGTATCATTCAACATTTTAAAATCATCTATCGATAATCTCTTGTGGAATACGTCAAATCTTTAAAGGAAAAGATCCAACATTGAGGTAGCCATGTTAGGTTCACCAAAATGTAGAGCAGAGGATTTGCTACCATAGGATATCAAGACCCCAAGGAGAAAATGTACCATACACTACCTCATTTCAATTGGCGCTTTGGTGAGTGAGGGGATCCAGACAACTAAATAATAAAATATAACTACAACTTTAAAGGAACACAGTACAATATAAATATATTAAATGAAATGAACTATATTGGCATGATTTCTAAATTAATAACAAAATAGAAATGTTTAGATAAATATGCATTTCTAATATATAAAAAATATAATGACTACAAAAATAGAAAGTAAAAGAAATGAACTTCACACCATTAGGTCAATGAGCTCTTAGTCTAGGATGCCAACGCACTATGGGGATGTTTGTATGTCACGTTGTAGTCCTCTTTGTTAGAAAATAGACGGTGCTACTGGTTGTTCCTCTATTCACTGCTATGTTCACTACTCTTTGCTTTACGAACATGTTCGTCACCTACAAACAAAAATAGGGAAAAATATTGCTACATATCTACATATGTGTGTGTGTACACATGCACATGGAGAAGCACACACACATGCACATGCGTAAGTGCATGGGCATGGACATGGGCATGCACATGCACACACACACACACACACACACATGCCCATACATTTTTAAGGAAAACATGTCAATTTAGTAACAATTTTAGTCATAGGATAAAGTCAGATTTAATATGCGGTCAAGAGCTTTGTGTAAAAGTTGTTCATTTTTCTAATATATTTTAACACTTCCAATTTTCAATTTTATGTAATAGTAATAATAGATCTATTTTCTCTTTTTAGGATACAATGAAGATAAATGCGTAATTCAGTTTTATTCCAACTAATAATCATAGTTACATTTTCACAAACAAAATATGAAAGGGTTTTAGTTTCATATTTGACCTTTCTAACCCTTGTGATTTTAACTTTACACTGAATGAAGTAATTTCTTTTAAGATTATCTATTGTTTCAACATTTCTCTACAAATCGATTCATTGTATATTCCAATAATCAGACTATTTTAAAATTTATATAAGAAATGAAAACCAAATTTATATGAATCACATATATATCTTTTCAAATGATAAGAAAACAAATAAATCTTACTTTTAAAACCCGACAGTTCAAGATGGAAACCCATTGAAGAATATTCAGGAACGAGGGTGAAATCTCTCAATACGACTTCCTTTCTCCATGTTGCTATATAGATATTTATGGCTTCTCAAATGATATTCCTATCTACTATCTCCCAAACCCATTGATTATCCTCAACATAAAAGAATTTGTTTAAAACATGGTCTCCATTTCATGCCTAAAAACTAAGCATTGCATTTTATGTATTGCATTCGACCTTGTAAGAAGCTGTTAATTTTATGATAGAGTATCGAGCTAGGTATGTAAAATTAATTGACCCCTCCCCTTAGCATGGTATCCAATGCCAAGAATAACCCAAAAATGAATGTTATTGTAGTTCCTGCTAAATGACAATGTGTGTGGGCTATATGGAATGGGAGATATTTTTTTTTGCAAAAAACAATAAAAGATTGCTTGGTGTTACCACCCTAGCCAAGAATGGAAATTGATATTGTTATCATCACTTTAATGTCATTTGGTTTGACCAGAGTTTTTGGTTGCATTTCGAGCCATTTAGCTCATTGTCATAATGCTTATGGCACGCACCCTCCATAACATTCATAACTTACATTATTATGGTGGCACAGAAGAATACAATATTTTGGTTTTAAAAAATATTTCTTATGTTATAAAGAGAGCT
>MU227101.1:2435918-2463494 GCA_018584345.1 Thuja plicata
ATATATTCACGTGTGGAGATATAAATATGCATATATGTATGCATTATTTGTGTTTACATATATAAAGATATTATTTACTTGATATCAAGGTAATTATTTTTTTGAACTTGTAAAAATATGATATACAAACATGCTAACGTAATGATAGAATTTTTTTCAATTTTCTTATCATATTATTTGAAGTATATAGAAGAAAGCGAGAATCATGGAAATTGACTAAACATGTATTCCAACATCATATGTCATTCAAATGCAAGTTCTACATGAAAATAAGTGGTGTGTGTGTGTGTGTGTGTGTGTATACATGTTTCCACAATATCCATTCTTTACCAAGTGGCTAGTTCATTTCTCCTCAACCATGCTCCTGCCTTCAACTCATACCTGCAAGTTTAACCACACTCAGTTGCACGTCAATAGGTTAGCTCTCAAAATCGTAGCCAAAGCATGTACATGGTAGCGAAAACATAGTGATATCATAATTTGATCATCAAAATTTTGGTTTGAAATTAAAATACAACAAAATAATATATCAAATTTAACCACTTTCAATTAATCAAAGATAATTAACTAATATTAAATCAAGTTTATTTCATTAATTAATCAAGAAAAAAAATGAGGTGTGACATAAATAGTGGGTTGAGATTTATGACTTGTAAAGGTTAATCAAAAACACATTTGATGGTTTATGTGATAGACATTTTTTAAATTTGTTTGAAATTGAGGTCTTATGTGCTTTTTTCATACCTAGAATTTATTATTACTAAATTTATTTCTCAAGGAACATGCATCGAGTGGAAGATAGCTATTGATCATGTAGTTTAAATCCAAATTGTAAATCGAGCAGAAGTGTAACTTATGCAAATCATGGATCTACTTAGAGCTTGAGGGTATGAAGAATCATTGAGTGAATTAGTATCCCATAAATTCTTTATTTTTACATTTGTATATTGTTGGTTTTTATCTTCATTATACATATTGCCTACAATTTACAAAGCTACCACAAAATGAATTAGTGACAAGTTAACATTGGGTTCAAATATGTGTTGTGGGGTTTAGCTCTACTTGCAACAAGATTTATAACATTTTTCTTTGACTAATTGTGAAGAGCTCAAATGTAGAATATTTAAACCCACTCTTGTCATCTATCCCAAGCTTTGTGTATATCGATGATAACCCACACCACTTGATCTTTTGGTTTGACTCTATAAATGTATGAACTGTTTGGAACATAGACATAAAGGAGATGATAAGAAGAAGGAAAATATTATTGGGATGGATTAGGATAGAGGAAAAATAAAGGAATGAAATAGATGGAGGTAGGAAGTTGTAGATTAAAGAACAACATGGAGGTTAATTAATCCCTAAGATAAATAGAGATGAGGAAGGGGGCATTTTCATAACTGGGGGAAATAAAGGAAAATAAGAAGTATGGTAGGGAGGTGTAGCACAAGAACCAGGTCAAAGAATGTGACTCAAGAGGGGAAACTTTGAAGAAATGGGAGAAGAAGAGAAAGTGAATAAAGATGCGTGTGAATGAGAAGATTTAACTTGATTCACACTTTATACTATTGAGGATGTCTATACCATAGGTAGT
This sequence comes from Thuja plicata, assembly GCA_018584345.1. Taxonomy (NCBI): domain Eukaryota; kingdom Viridiplantae; phylum Streptophyta; class Pinopsida; order Cupressales; family Cupressaceae; genus Thuja; species Thuja plicata. The sequence continues at coordinate 2,437,513 of MU227101.1, forward strand.
AAATACTAAGAGAATGTTAAGGACATTGATAAGGGAGGAGGATTTGGTCCCATCCTCAAGCATCTCAACACCATCACATAGAAGTAGGAGCTTATGTTTAATACTTTGATACATTTTTAGCTTAATTTGCTCATAGTTACAATCATGATCAAAGTGCTTGTCGTTGCTAATAAAATCAGAGGTTCTCATCGTATTTACATGGGTATTTTCATTATTAGCCATGATAGAAGGGGGTTTTATCTTAGGGATATGCTATACCCAAAAAAATATCTACACCTTAAAGACCAAAATGAAAATTTTGGAGAAAGAAGATTATTTGTTTTTTTTTTCCTTTTGGTTTGATTAGTGTGGGAAAGTATATGGAAGTTGGTGTTGCATGGTTAAGGAAAGTTTTGTGGAGGTGTGACAAATAATAATGAATATTGAAATACTAAATGTCATGAAATATTAGGAAATTATTATTGAACTTAATGTTGAATAGGCTATCACATCTACAAAGTAATACAGTGCAATGACAAATTAAATAATACCCACATAGAATCATCAAGTTTAACTTGGTAAATCCTTTAAAAAAATTAGAAACATCAACAACAATTTCAAATAATATCTAAAGAATGATATTACAATATATAATATATTTTAATTTTTTCTAAGAGAGATCTTTGTCTTTTGTTTAATTTGACCAAATTCATCTTTAGAGATCCTATCCTCAATTTACCACACACTCTTACGGACCATATTCCCAATGCACTCTATGAACTTCTTTCCTCATTTTCATCCAACATTTAGAGACTTGCTATAGAACCACACAACCATAGAACATTGTTATAACTATACAACAATATTCAAACTACAAGGTCATCTTATGTATTTTTACAATGCAGTGAGCTTGTATCTGTGTGTGAATAAATTACACCTTCATGAAATTAGTTTATTTAACTACAATTATATGGAATAATAATGGAAATTTAAGCTTATAATTGCAATTAAATCAATAAGTATCTCATGGATCTGTATCTAAGCATGTTGATAAAGCTCTCGACCTTAATCTCTATCAATGACAGTCCTAGAACGAGAATTTGATGAAGATAAATGCCTAGATCTAGCTCAATTCTCTCAAATTATGATGATATTGGATCCAAATGCACTCAAAATTATCTCCATAATGCTAAAATGATATGATAATCTCTCAATTATGCTCAAATTTCTATGAAAATGACAAGAGGTTTGATGCTTTGCTTTCGAATTTCTAGGATCCTTATGCTCTCAAAATGGCTTCTATTTATAGGATTTTCCCAAGTGTAGGGGGTGGAGTTAATTGATCATAGTTAAGCCATGGTTGAGTGAGAGGATTTCAAATGGTTTCAAATGGGGGGAAAATTTAAATCCTTGTCTCAAACGTTGGGACAAAGAGACAAATTTGAGTGATTGAGATTAAAAGTTCAAAATGAGTGATTGAGATTGCAAATTTAGGAGTGATCCATGTGCTTTGTGTTCTCAATTCCCACTGGTTGATCAAATTTATGTTGAAATATATTAGTATTATTTAATTCAATCAATTAATTAAATTAGCCATGTAGGGATGAATAGGTTCAATTTGATTTTTGATTTAAACTATACAATTAATTGATTAAAATCAATTATATAATTTTGATTATCCCTTTTAGGCTTATATTTGATTATTTGATGTCATGGTTAATTAATCATTTGATTTAATTTGATTTATCCCAATTTGATTTAATAAATGTCCATTTGATTTTATTTTGATCTATTTTGATGCAATTTGATGAGATTAGGAGCAATTTGATGAAAAATGCAAATTTCCTTAATTAGAGAACACCTGGTCAATTTTAGGTGTCTACAAATGCCCCTCTTTGAATTGATGTGCGAAGTGCATTGATTCAAAGAAAATTTGATGTCTTGATCACTGATTTGATGCTAATTGATTGATGCAAAACTTGATGCAAAAATTGATAACCTGATATGAAACTCTGATGCAAAACCTGATGCGAAAATTGATAACTTGATATGAAACTCTGATGCAAAACCTGATGAGAGACTGATGTGTTGTCTTGATTTGAAAGATGCAAAACTTGATGTGAAACTGATGCAAAATGCCCCACTGATAAAAGTTTGAAATTTTAATGCCCCAGTTTTGATGTAAGATATGATGCAAAATCTTGATTTTGATGATATGATGATGCCCCCTCAGGAATGAAAGAATATTGATGTCCAGATGCAAAAGATTAATGAAACTGATGTAGAATAAGATCCAAGATGTTTCCATTTCTAAAAAAACATTGATGATGATGATGTCACAACATGCCCCAGTATGCAGAAAATGCAAGTTAGGTCTAACTGGGTCAAAATATCTGTCCAAAATCAGGTCAAATAGCTTAAATAGGTTGAAAAACCCAAATTTACTATTCATTTTCCATTTTTTCCATAGATATTTTGCTATGGTCCTAGTGAGATTGACAGCAATGGTGGTCCCCATTCGAGAGCATCGATTCGAGCGAGCGTGCCAGTATCAGAGACCATTAGAGTACGGACCTCCGGTAAGTGGTTTTGACCTTCCTAGTGCATTTATTGCAATGTTTTGATAACATTTATTGCATTTAAAGATGCTTTATAGATTAGAATGTGAAAAATTCCACCTAGGATAGTTTTAATGATGCCTAGGGTTGCTAAACATTGCATCTGCACTATGAAATGACGCGTATGAGTAGTAAAACACCGCTTAGAAGTTAAGTCAAAAATTGCATCCAATGTTTACAATGTCGCGTAGCAAACCCTTCAGCAAATGTATGTTTTAAATGTCACCTATGAAGTTTTAAATGACACCTAGGGTTTATAAATTCCATGTATACTATAAATTAATGCCTCCTATGATTGAAATGACACGTGGTGTGAAATGACGCGTACACTTAGCCAAGTGATGCCTGCTAGAAAATTGATGAAAAACCTAATTTAGGATGAACAAACTGCATTTGATGGATCGTCTGGATTACTGGATTGATTTCCAAGATAGATAAATGTGTTTCAATGATGCTACTAAGTGGTTAGGATGTTATAATAATCATATAAATGGATGTTTTAGGTGTCAATCAGATTGGGTAGAAAAACTATTGTATTGCTCCCTTCTCAAGATCTAGATGTTAGGAACAATAGGTTGATGCGCTCAAAAAGAGAAAGGATAGATGTTTTTTGTTTAATTGACTTGAAATGATCCACTGATATAAAGATGCTAATATAATTCACTTTTTTTGCAAAATGTAGGCACATTTCCATAATTTATATGTACATAATGTTGCGTCTTGGATTTTTTATTTGGCTGATGAGCTGACGAATCCAGAGAGACAGATTATAGAGCAGTGTGGTTTAGGATTCCTTCTTGATCTCCCTCTATTTCAGATGAACTGAGTTTACTTACAGCTATGGCAGAGCGTTGGCATTCTGACCATAATACTTTCTATCTACCCCTTGACGAGATGACTATCACGCCTGAGGATGCATATAGATTGTTGAGGATTCCTTCCTGAGGAGAGAGAGAGTATATTATGATCAGGTTTATGATGGTAGTGCGTGTAGAAGGGTTTTTGAAGATGACACTATTGGAGATGATACCATTACGTGGGCTCAGTTTGCTTCATTTCCCACTTTTCCAATGATCTTGGGTGCAGTTATTGGTGGTTTACTTCTGCCAGATAGACAAGGTCACGGATTCTCAGTTGGATGGGGTCACATTATGGAGGACTTACTTGCACATCCTTGGAGATTTGATTGGGGATCTTGTGTTTTGGCATAGTTTTATCATGATTTTCATGAGGTTGTTTACAGAGTGAGTGCAACGATATCAGCAGGTGCAGTTTTGTTATAGTTATGGACCTGGGAGCACATCCCAATCACAAGACCTATAGAAGCTTGAGTGCGAGGTCGAGGATATCCTTATGCATTCTTGTATGATGGCATGGTTGTCCAACATTGTCTGGGAAAAGTTTATTTCTCATGGAGGACTATTGAAGATATCAATCAGGTTGTGTGGAGGCCTTACTTGGGATGCAAGGGATGGAGAGAGGATGATGATGAGATTTCATATATGTTTTCCCCTCGATGGATGATTGGTTGGTCACCACTTGTTATAAAGAGATTCTATTTTGGGATAGTTCTATGACAGTATGATAGAGTATAGGACATGCCTCAGGGTATGGCATTATACGCACGAGTCTAGGTAGAGCGATCCATGTGGGGATCTCAGGTAGATTATCAGTTTGCATGTGTAGAGATTGATCGGTTGGGATATGTCAGATGGGAGAAGCTGGAGAATGTTGCTGATGTAGGGATGTCTACGGAGCACCAAGAGTGGTTCTCTCATCACATATTTACTAGATTTAAAGATCCTATAGAGCCTATCCCAGATGCATATGAGACCTCTAATGATGATGGTGGAGATGGTAGTGATGGAGGTGGAGGTGGTGGTGGTGGGAGGAGAGCATGGAGATAGCGAATTCAGAGAGCTCAGAGAGCTCCTCTGGTATAGAGAGCTACGGGACCTCATATGCAGGGTGGTCATGTGAGATCTCGAGGTGGTGGATTTGGTCAGCCTAGACAGAGATAGGTATAGGTACCTTTGCAGAGACAGGCACATCCTAGACCAGCTGTAGATTGGGGTAGCAGAGACACAAGCAGATATAGTTGGCTAGACAGGTTCCTTTACAGGGTCAGGGTCCTCCTTAGAGACTAGCATCTCCACAGAAACAGGTGCCTCCTCATGTAGATCCTCAGGTTGTTGCATCACAGGTTCATGTTGCCCCACAAGTACCTCTTGGTCCATAGGCACCTCAGGCTCCTCAAAATCCTCTAGTTGTAGATGTCATGGTACATGATGTGAGGACTTTGCAGGTAGGGATGACTACTATGACTGGTCGGATGGATCAGGTTACTACTATGCTACAATAGTTTCTGACTATGATGGCACAGTTGCCAAATGTTGCTAGTACGAGTTAGACACCACCGACTACATAGGATAGATCAAGTGATAGGGATCCAGATGGCACAGGGGGTATAGGTACAAGTGACGAATCAGGTGCTGCTACTAGTGATGGATCAAGTGTTTCTACTGGATCTTGAGAGAAATCAGAGATTTGATCTTCTGATATTGATGTATCATATGTATTTTATTGATCAGGACTTTTATTATGGATCATTTTGTCGATGTATCTTGGTATATAGATTTGTTGGACTCTTTGATGATGGATATTTCTTTATGATGACTCTTTGATTACCATTGATATTTTTTTTATGATGTTGATGTGAGATTTCTTTATATGCAGATCTACATGATTTCTATGATGCATTTACTTTTTTTATGCTATGGATGCAATGTCTTATATTATGACATAGATAAATGGATGCAAATGAATTATGCAACTACTTCTATATGTTTTTGATCTTATCATGATGCAATGGTTTATGCAATGGAATGGTAAAAGGAATGCAACAATATTTTTGGATTTTGATGTATGCAAATTTATTGATGAAATGCAATCTTAAGGATGGAAATGAATAATGATTTAATGCTTCTTTTCTTCATTTTTCTTGTGATGTATAAAGATAATGAATAATGATTGATGAATGAATGGATACAAAAGATAATCTCACATTATTTATTTGAAACCACTGAATTGATTGAACTCCAAAAATGATTAACCCCCTTTGAACTTGGAAAAATCCTCTAAATAATGCAATTAATCTAACATGAAAATGCAATGCAATGCAACTAACTATCATTGATTTTTGTGAAAGAAATGCAAAAGAGATATATTCTCATCATTGAGCATTGTGGAACTAGGAATCGATACAATCCTCACTGGTGCCACTGTGACCATAAGAATATGAATATGACTTTCATCTCATTTGGCAACCTATTTAGGAAACTAGTACAACCCTCACTAGTTGAATGACCAACTATGGGAGTATGAATACCGGTTTCATCGGATTCAATTTTGTAAGTGGGTTTTGTTATTAAGATATGGAAGATCTAAATAGCCAAGGTATCCTTTTGTGTAAACAAACAAAGGTTAACCCTCCTCCCTATATGAATGTCCTCGATGGTTATTTTATGACCATGTCATTAGACAAATTCACACAAGTTAGTGGATCTTCCTCAAAATAGTCACACAAAAGTCAAGAAAAATATCATGTCTTCATCATCGCCAATCTAGTCGTAACATCATTTATTATCTAAAAAGAACATGACTTGAAAAGGTTAATGAAAATCATAAAAAAATTCAAGTGTTTTGCAATGTATCAAGATTTTAAATAAGAATTCCAAACATGCTAATAATTTAGGGTATTGTTGATTTTTAATCCTGATAAAATAAGTCAATGAAGTTCAAAGATCAATTTATTCGATCAAAATGTTTAGGTTGAACAATGATATCCATCAAAGGTTCCAAAATATGTCTCCTCTGAAGTTCTAAAAATCTTCTTCTGTCATGTGACCAAGATGTATCACTTCTGGATCCGTTTGTACCAAAAACCAATGATTTTCCCCCAAGTGATAAGTGAAACCATGTGTAAAGCTTGGGTAAATGAAACCTAAAATTGACCATGTAGCTGAGAGACTTTATTATGACTATGCACAAATGACAGATGCAATGAGGATGTACAAATGAGATGGTGAAATGACAATATGTACAAATGCAACTAAGAAAAACCTAAGGGAACAAAAAGTGCACGTTTCCAAGTTTTCACCTTTTCAGTTTATTGCTCTTTTTTCTCTTTTTTTTTTTTTGCTACCAAGGCACCTATTGCTAGGTTTTCACCAAGGCACTTTTCTCTTTTTCAATTGTTTTGATTTTTGAATTTTTTTTATTTTTTTTTATCATCAACGCGCCTATTGCTAGGATTTCACCAAGACAACAATTTTCTAATTTTTGAATGTTTTTGCTTTCTTCATGCTCAATTTTATCCTTTTTTTTAATTTTCTGCTTTTCCATTGTTTCTTTATTTTTTATCTTTCTGATTTTTTTATTGGATTTTGATCTTTTCTCTTTTTTTTTTAAATTTTCTCATGTACAAAGAATATGCTATCTCACCTGAGACAAAGTCGTATGATACTCTTTCTTCTTATATTCTTTCATCTGATTAGGTATGAAACCTCTTTAAATGGATGTTATTAATGGGCTCTTGCAACTCATCACCTTCACAATCAGCTAGTTTTTAGGTTCCCATTCCAAAAGAAGAAGTGATGACAAATGGTCCAAGCCAGTTCACTTCCCATTTTCCCTTCTTTTCTCTATCAACTTGATTTTTAGGGTTTTCTCTTAACACTAAGTCTCCCACTTGAAAGGTTCTCAGTTTGATATGCTTGTTGTAGTTTCTTGAAATTCTGTTCTGATATACCTTCAAATGATCATATGCTTGTGTTTGATGTTCCTCCAACAATTCCAATTGTTGAAGCTGGACAACCCTATAATGCTCATCAGTGATTAATCTTTGTAGTGAAACTCTTAGGGATGGAATCTCAACTTCTAAGGGTAAAATAGCTTCAGCCCCATAAACCAAGGAGATTGGTGTAGCTCTTGTTGGTGTTCAAATGCTAGTTTTGTAGGCCCACAATGTCGGGTTTATCTAAATATTCCAATTTCTTCCTGATTTATCAACCGATCTTTTCAATATTTTGAGGATATTCTTGTTCATAGCATCAGCTTGTCCATTACCTTGAGGATAGTAAATGGAGGAAGAATGGCGAGTGATATGAAATGTTTCACAAAGTTCATCCACATCTTTCTTCTTGAATTGTTTTCCATTGTCAGGGATGATGGCATGAGGAATACCATGTCTACAAATAATTTGATTAAGGATAAACATAGAAATCTTTTTTCCCGTTGCAGTTGTCAAAGGAACGACCTCTACCCATTTAGTGAAATATTCTATTGTTGTGAGGATGTATTTATGTCCATTAGCAGATGGCGGGTAAATCATGCCAATCAGATAGAAACCCCATTGATAAAATGGCCATGGTGTGATAAATGGTTATAATTCTTTTGCAGGTACATGGATCATGTCTCCATGATATTGGCATTTTGAACAAACTTTCACAAATTGGCAAGCATCTTTCTCTAAGGTTTTCCAGAAATACCCCATGCGAAGGATTTTCTTAGCTAAATTTAACCCACTCAAATGCGACCCAAAAATCCCCTCGTGGACATCTCTTAAAGATAATCTCAATTCCTCTTCCTCTAGACACCTAAGGAGCGTTCCGTTAATACCCTTGCGATACAATGTGTCTAATAGGATGGTATAACGAGCTGATTGTCTTATGAAATATCATTTTTGATCATGGCTTTGGTCCAAAGGTAAGGTTTAGTCTTTAAGATAAGTATAGATTGGTCCATACCAAGGTGATTCATGTCCATTAATAAGGGAAATTATTTGGGTATCAAGTAATTCAAATTCCAATTTTTCCAACTCTTCCACCAAGAATTTGTACCTCGCATTTTGATCAGGCATTTGGAGTAAAGAAGCCAAAGTAGCCACTGCATCAGCTGCTCTATTTTTTTCTTATGGAATTTTCTCAAAAGTTATCAAGGAAAAATATATTTTCCATTCATCCACCATCCTTTTATATGGCATCAATTTTTCATCTTTGGTGTTGTATTCATCATTGATTTTATTTATGACTAATTGAGAATCTCCATAAACTTGCAATTCTGTGACATTCCATTCTAAGGCCATTTTGATGCCTATGAAGAAAGCTTCATACTCAACAATATTATTTGTGCAAGGAAACAATAGTTTGTAAGATTTGGGAATTGTGTATCCTTGAGGTGTTATTAAAATAATTCCAGCCCCTGAACCATTTTGAGTATAGGATCCATTGAAATATAAGGTCCATGTCTGTGCTTCCACATTAAAAATTTCTAAATCAGGAAATTCTACCTAAATTGGATGTATAGACTCTAAAGTATGTTCGGCCAACTGATCAACAATGACTTGTCCCTTTATTACTTTTCCTATCCACGTACTCAATATCAAATTCACTAAGCGCCATTACCTATTTTGCAATCCTTCCTGTTAGAGTTATTTTACTAAGTAGATACTTCAATGGATCAATTTTGGTAATTAACTTCACTTTATGCATCAACATGTAATGTCTTCTCTTTTGAGAGGCAAACACTACTGCTAGGCAAGCTCTTTCCATGAAGCTTTATGGTGCAGGAGCACCCTAAGGTCTTTGAAAGATCTTTTGAGATTTTTGTCTTTTAGGTTGGTTTAGCCAACCATTAGTTAATAAGGACTACTTTATAAAGTCCCAAGTGTGTCTAAGGTGTGATTAGGGTTAGTAGTGATTAGGTTTTGTTAGTTGTTGAGTCAAGTTGCATCTAAGGGTCTATATCCTTAGAAGTTAACCAAAAGGTCAAAGGGTTGACCAAAACTCCAAAATGAAGTGATATTCAAGGTTTTAAGGTTTTTAAGTGTTTTAGGATCATTTAGTAAGTTTTGAAACCAAATTGGGCCATTGGAGTTGATAGAATGTCATTTTGGCAAAAATTGTAAAAGTTATCATGACAACTTTTGCAACTTTGCAAAGTTGTCATGACAACATTTCCTAGATTTTAGGAATTGGATCTAATTATTCCAAAATCCTGACATGAGGGTCCAAACATGTGGGAATAGGATATATAAGTTGGAACAAACCCTAAAGTGTCAGTTAGAAGTCATTTTGTACGGACTGAGTATTGAGAAGGAGGAATTAACACTATATTTTACAGACAGAGCCATCATCCAATACTTTAATGGGTTGAATGGATTGAATTAAGGAATTGAGAGTGTTTAGTGTGTTATTTTATTAGTCTTTGTGGTTTTTATTTGATTTTTTGTTCATATTGATTAGCATTTTGTAAATTCTTTGGGTTTTACTGGTTCACTATCCAGTTTTGAACCAGTCAAGTAGATAATGGATTTTCTTGGAGTTTCCGTGGTCTAAAGTTTTATGACCACTTGGAATCAAATAAATCCTTGTATATATAGTGTGTGGAGTGTGTGTGTGCAAGGAAGGCATGAGAACATTCAAGCCCTAGGTGAGTATTGGTTATTCTGGCTAGGGGAACTCAACAAAACAAAGGCAATGATGATTGCTTGGTGACTGGTGTGTGCCAATAAAAGGTAGATTAGTATAGGGGTATGTAATATAGACATTTTTATGGAAGGATAAGTTTAGAGGAGGTTATTAGAGTAGCTAAAGAAATCCAAGAAACCAAACCAGTGTTCATGCCCTATAAACCCTTAATTTTAGGGGTTTGGTGAAAGTCCATTGTATGGACAAGGTGGGAAATTAATACCTAGAAAATATTTAAGCCTAGGAAAAACCCACAAGGAATATGTATTTATTTTCTAGGGGTGTTAAGGGATTTTGAAAGCAAATCCACTTTTTCAGTGTTTAGGAGGGCTAATAGGCCTAAAAAGGCTACAAGGCCTAGAATACTAGAAATCTTGAACCCATTTGGAAATAGGGTGAAAGATCCACAAGTTTGGATCTAGGGGAGTTGGAAGAGACCTAAAAGAAGCCAGGAATCCAATCCACAAGAGGATGAGACATTTGGAAAAATAGAAGACCAAGGCAAGCCATGAAAGTGAAGGGTTATGGAGAAGGATCTATTGAGGAATTGAACTTGTTGGAGAGCTCCTAGTGAGTTGGAGGATCAGATAGGAATCCTCTAGTTAGGGTGGTGATAGGAACCCTAAGAAATACCAAGAGAAGGTCTAGTAGAGAGAAAGAAATCTCTAGGAGTGGGGGCTCCCCATAAAATTGGTATCAGAGCCATTGAAAGGCTTGGGAGTTGATTGGTGTATGTCAGAGAGGAGTGAATCCATAGGTGAGAACATCATGGTGACTAATGCCAAATTGGAAAGAGACTTGTCAGAGAAACAAGACAAGAATACAATTCTTGAAGAAGCAATGGAATAAATGAAGATAAAGATGGCAGAGGTTGTAGAGATAGCCAACAAGATGAAGGAGTAGATGAGTGAAGATAAAGACAAGGGAAAGAAACCAGTAGAGGAGGAGATAGAACCATAGCCTGACCCTCCTCTACCTAAGGAACCATTCCTCAAGGCACTCAAAGCATTGAGTGGCAAGGCTCTAGAAGGCATTCCATTTTTCTTTGGTAAGATGGATGTAGAAATGGTTATGGAATGGATCGAAGGTATGGAAAACCACTTCAAATGTGATGGGATCACAGAAGCACAGAAGGTGAAGATAGCCAATTCTAGGCTAAGAGGAAAAGCACTCACATGGTGGAAGTTTCTATAGGAAGAAAGGTAGAAAGAGGGCATCTTGACCACTCATTTTGAGTCCATTTTACTATAAGTAGAACCTCTTTCCTTCACAAATATATCCATATTTTATGCAAACTTATAATTCCAGTTTGAAGAACCCATCTTGAAGCTTTAATCATATCAAATCTTGAGCACGCGTCCATAAGCATGGACACATCAAAAGATCAAAAGGGATCTTGGATAAGATTTTAGAGAGGTTTGCACTTCCTTAATTTCTGATTGTTTTAAGTTTTCTTTTATGTCTAATCATGCATGTAGTCTTGGTCTTTTAGGTTATTGAGTGTTTTAATCTGATTATTATGCTCCTTTTATAACTGATTTTCCATAGCTCACAATATTATTGTTAGAATGAATTTATAATAACTAAGAGGGGGGGTGAATCAGTTATCCTCGAGTCTAGATGTACCAATTAAAACTTTATAGCACTTTAAACAACTCAGATCTTCTTAGAAGCAATAGCATAAGTTAAAAACATAAATATGCAGTTTACTGTTCGAATGTAATCAGCTTGTAGAAACTTAACAGTAAAACACAACATAAACATTTACACAATTTGACACCAGTATATAACATGGAAACCCAAATTGGGAAAAACCATCAGTAACATGCTACCAAGTTTTCACTCTTCTGAAGTGATCTCTACTAGGAGCCAACCCTATTAAAGGTTACAAAACACATTGATAAATGTGACCTAGTTAAAGGATTTAAACACCCTGTCAGGAGTGGCCTTGTTAGAGGTCTTAGAACATTCCACCTAAATGTCACCTTGCTCAAAGGATTTATACAATGACTGTTAGGTCAACCTGGTTAAAGGATTTTGATTTATACAATGGTTAGAAAGTAATCAGTGGGTGTGATATGATACATACAACTTACTTTGCAAATCCAGATCCAATTAAGCTCTTATGCTAATTCACGGAGTGGCCTCCATTCTCATTTCAATCTTCATATATGCTTGGAAATCCATCAAGCAACCACTTTTGCAAATTTCTACTTCTTTGTTCAGCCTTCTTTGCTAGATCATGCCAATCAGTCAATTAACCATGCAATACTCTTGCATACACTTTTCACATACATACATCTTGAATAACCCCTTGAGGTTATCTTATACCTCTTCATCTAGGTAAAATAAATCTTTGTCGCTTAATCAAGATCGTAGATATTAGGTTAGGTCAGATCCAACGGATCTTTCCATCATTACATTTAATTTACTTCTCCAAAGAAATAAATAATTAAATATTGGATCCATGCATTAATTACAGTTACCTATGCATTTAAATAGTGTGGAGCAATCGTGCTTATCCTTAATTAACTTTACATATCCCAATAAATTCAATTATTTTAGCCAGAGATCTCAAATCTCAACAATTACCAAAATATTGCTGCTCGACCAACACTGTGTTCTTCCACTCAGTCATCATTGTTTTCCTCAACAATTTACTGGCACTTGGTCGACACTAAGAAATTATGCTCGGCATACACTGGTGCTCGGTTAACACAAAATTCACTCGACATATACTGTTCCTAGTAAACTGACATCTTGACTAAGTGTAATGGATAAACAACACATTACTTTGCCAACGTGCCAACTGATCAAGTACCCTTGTAATTTCTCATAACTCAACCATTTCACTCGGTCTTCTTGTTATCCTTGCCTTCAAATATTCTTCAACAATCAATAGATATGGTACTCAAATAGATAGCAATAGTCTCACTAGTTAAGGTTTGACATCAATGCCAAAACAACAATTGTTTACATTGTAGCTTTCCAATAATCTCCCTCTTTGGCATTGATGGAAACACTAAACAATAAAACAATAACTTATAAACATAGTTACCATACAATCCAAAAAGTATGTTTGTGTTCCTTGATATGAACAAATCTTCATTAATGTCTTTAGCTTCATTCTAATTCTCGTCTTGTAAAACATTTCTCCCTCTGTGTCTATAATCACACTGAAATCTTTCTATTTTTGTTCAACTATAGACTTTCTCTTTCAGTAAACTCTCCCTTTTTCTCAAGTATAGTAAATTCTTCCTCTTTTAGTAAACTCTCCCTCTTTGACAATAATGCCAAAGACGTTGACATCTTTATCATGCAAATTTTTCTATTCTAATTCAGTATCATCTTGCTTATGACTGATCCTCTTTTCTGTCCTTGTCTTTCTTTCACAGCTTTAGGCAGCATCCTAAAGTGTGACTTCCTGTGCATCGATGTGTCAAATATTCTGAATATAACATTTGATGCAACAGTTCTATTCTAAACTAATTAGCCTCAGTTAGGGGAATCACCCCTAATTTACCTCGCAGATACTCATGAGCATCCTTGGGTAGTGATTTTGTAAATATGTATGCTAATTTCTCCTTAGTATGCACATATTCCAGTCTCACTTCCTTATTTTGAACTAGCTCCCCTGAGTAATGATACTTGATAGCTATATGCTTTGTCTTAGAGTGCATTACAGGGTTCTTAGAAACATTGATGGCACTCATGTTATCACAATATATAACAACTGGTTCTGTGATCAATTCTTTCATACCTTTCAGTAGTATCTTCAACCACACAATATTAGAGCAGTTAACTACTGTTGCCACACACTCGGCTTCAACTATAGATTGTGAGGTGCAATTTTGTTTCTTGCTTTTCCATGAAATCAATCTCTTTCCTAGAAGAAATGTGCCTCCTTTGGTGCTTTTCTTGTCATCCACATTTCTAGCCCAATCAGAGTCGGTGTAAACTCTAAGCTCAAACTTATCATTCTTTTTGTAAAATAGACCATATTCATCTGTTCCTTTCAAATATCTCAGAATTCTTTTTACTACCATCATATGAGTTTCGTTGAGATTGGCAGAAAATCTTGCAATAATTCCAATAGCCAAAGCAATATCAGGTATGTTGTATACAACATATTGCACCTTTCCAATCATTGACCTGTAAAGGGTTTGATTCACTTCTTTTGTACCATCATTTTTTGTTAACTTCTATCCAGTAGCCATGGGTGTAATCACTGGTTTTGATTCTTCCATTCCAAATGTTTTGAGTATCTCCTTAACATATTTTGATTGAGTAATATAGATACCATTCTTCATTTGATATATTTGCAAGCCAACAAAGAATTTGATTTCACCAAACATAGAAATCTCAAATTCAGTTTGCATCTCTTTTGCAAATGTTTGGCATAACACATCTTGTCCACCAAATATAATGTCATCAACAAAAATTTCAGCTAATAAAGTACCTTTATTTTGTTATGTCTTCAAATATAGATTGTTGTTGTCATTGGTTCTTCCAAATCCAATCTTTATCAAGTAATTGTGCAATCTCTCATACTGTGCTCTTGGTGCTTGCTTCAGTCCATATAGTGCCTTGTGTAATATCCAAACCATGTTCCTCTTGCTTGGTTCAACAAATCCATCATCTTGTTCAATGTACACTTCTTCTTCTAATATTCCATTTAGAAATGATGACTTTACATCCATCTGATAAACTTTAAGACCTTTGTAGGCTGCATATGCAAGGATCTGACTCCTTCCAATCTTGCAACTGGGGTGAATATTTCTCCATAATCAATTCCTTCCTCTTGTGCATAACCCTTGCATAACAGTCTAGCTTTATTCCTTGTTACTTCTCCATGTTCATTTAACTTATTTCTAAATACCCACTTAGTACCAATTACATTTTTGTCATTTAGCCTAGGTACAAGTGTCCAATTCTTATTTTTCTCAATCTGTTCAATCTCTTCATTCATGGCTTGTATCCAGTCTTCATTTTGTAAGGCATCTTTTACTGTTTTAGGCTCAAAATTACATAACAAGCATGTACCATCTCTCATCTTACTTCTTGTCATAACTGCAGAATCCTTTGATCCTATTATTTGATCAGGTTTGTGGTGCCTCCTCACATAATTTGCTAGAGTAGGTTCTTACTTTGCTTCAGATTCATTGTTCTCATTCAATTCAAGTTTATTCTGTGTCTCGACATCTTCATCAGATAGCTCGGCAATTGCCTCCTATTGTTCGGCAACCTCATTCTGTGACTTAGCAGGTTCTAACTGTTGCTCAAAAACCTCATTCTCAGGTTCAGGTAATACATTAGAATCTTCCTCATCCAGATAGACAAATGATTTGTAACTTTCAGGTTCTTGTGTGATTTCTGCTTTATTTCTTTCTGCATATTCACTAATTCTAACATTTGCACTTTCCACAATTTTTTTAGTGTTAGAATTCAAACACTTATATGCTTTACTTTTAGTTGAATATCCAAGAAATATGCCTTCCTTTCCTTTAGCATCAATTTTTCCATTTATGTTATCCTTCAGTATAAAACATTTGCTTCCAAA
Organism: Thuja plicata; assembly: GCA_018584345.1. Taxonomy (NCBI): domain Eukaryota; kingdom Viridiplantae; phylum Streptophyta; class Pinopsida; order Cupressales; family Cupressaceae; genus Thuja; species Thuja plicata. The sequence goes on from MU227101.1 coordinate 2,453,199, forward strand.
AACTTTGAAATATCTTACATTAGGTGCATATCCATAGCATAGCTCCTAAGGTGTAGCATTAGTACCTTTCTTGACTTGTACTCTGTTCAGGGTATAGACTGTTGTACTCGTAGCTTCTCTCCAACATTTCTGTGCAATATTCTTCTCCATCATTAGTGTTCTGGCACAATCCATGATAGATCTATTTCTTCTTTCAGCAATACTATTCTGTGGTGGTGTCCTAGGTGCATACATCTATCTTTTTATACCTCGGTCATTACATAACATGTTAAACTCATTAGAAATAAACTAACCTCCTTGGTCAGATCTCAAACATTTCAGACTTTTGCCTATCTCCTTTTCAACTTTTTCCAAGTACCACTTAAATAACTGGAATGCATCAAATATTTCCTTAAGAAACATAACAGTCATCATTCTAGAGTAATCATCAACAAATAGAATAAAATATCTATCTCCATAATAAATTTTCTCACCAATGGGACCACAAAGTTCAGTATGGACCAATTCCAGAATTTCCTCAGAAGTATGAGTCTTTCTTTTGAAACTAGATTTAGTCATTTTTCCCAATTGACATTGCTTACACATTGCATTTTCAGGTTTCTTTAACTTAAGCATCCCTCTAACCTTTTTCAATTTGCTTATGCTTACCAAGTTATCAAAGTTTACATGACACAACCTTTTATGCCATAACCATACATCATTATATTGTGCAAACAATCATGTCTCATCAGTTAAGTCTGGATAGAACAAGTTACCTTTTGTTTGCTCTCCACTTCCAACTAGTTCTCCAGTGACATCATAGATCTTTTCCTTCTTGTGATGAAATTCAACTCTGTAACCATAAGTATTCAGTTGTGCAACACTTAATAAATTATAGTTAAGATCATCAAACCAATATACATTGTCACATTTGATCTTGTCAGTCAAGTTAATTGATCATTTCCCTTTAACAAGACATGGTGCATCATTACCAAATGTAACATAACCGCCATTACACCGATCTAGGGTTTCAAATTTATCCTTGTTACCGGTCATGTGATGTGAACAACCACTATCAATAATCCAACGGTCGCCTTTACTCATTTATGAAATTAGTGCAGTTTTCTCATCATCATCAGAATCATCTTTCATAGAAATATACACAACTTCTATATCATTTTCATCAGAATTATCAGTTCCACTGTCAGAAGCTTCTTCGGCTATATAGCAAGATTTATTACCTTTGTCTTTGTAATCCTTATAATTTCTGAAGTCTCGGTCATCCTTTCTGTCTTTGTACTTGGTGTCCCTTCTTTCATCTTTGTCATTCTTATCAAGACATCTAGCTGCAATATGACCAACTTTGTTACATGAAAAACAAATGATAGGAAGTTTACCTTTGGATTTTCCTTTCCCTCTAGATAGTCTTCTTACCATAAGTGCCTCAAGTTCTTCCAGATCATCATTTGTAGTGCCACTGTCATTGTTTACACATTTATTTCCTTTCTTTGATTTGTTAAGGACCAACTAGGATCTTAATTTGGAATCAATAGCTTGTGGAGTGTAGTTATCAAAATTTGACATCTCAAATGCAGTAAGTCTGCCTACCAAACCTTCTAAAGTCAAATTTTTATTAGGAGTACATCTTAATTCTTGAATTGCAGAGACTCTAATAGCATATATAGGAAGAAGAGTTCTCGGTACCTTTCTCATAATGGTGTTATCATCAATGGTTCCATTAGCTGAACTCTAATAGCATTCACAGCTTCTTTTATCCTACCACAATATTGAGCTATATTTTCTCCTTCTTGCATTTTCATTTCATCAAACTTACCTCTTAAACTTTCAGGTTTGGCTCTTAACACATTTGTATCTCCTCCATAGATGGTTTTTAGGGTATCCCACATCTTCTTTCTATTTGTACAATTTTTTATGTCTTCAAATTCAAGATAACTCAGGGATGATGCGATCTCCAACATTGCTTGATTGTGTTCCTGCTTTTCTCTTAATTGTTCAGTGGTGAGAGGTGTAGATGGGATTACATAATTATTTTCAATATAGTGCTTAGAAGAATCACCAATACCAGCCAGATGCAATTTCATCAAACTCTGCCATGCAGGGAAGTTATCTTTGTTCAACTTTGGTACCTCCTTTTTATACATCTTGATCTTTTTCTCTGAGTAGCTTCAAACTGTTTTCAAGAGACCAAAGCTCTGATACCAATTGTTAGAATGAATTTAGAATAACTGAGTGGGGGGGCTGAAACAGTTATCCTCAGGTCTAGATGTACCAATTGAAACATTATAGCACTTTAAACAACTCAGATCTACTCGACAACAATAGCATAAGTCAACAACATAAATATGTATTTTACTGTTCAAATGTAATCGGCTTGTAGAAACTTAACAGTAAAACACAACATAAACATTCACATAAGTTGACACCAATATTTAACGTGGAAACCCAAATTGGGAAAGACCACCAGTAACATGCTACCAAGTTTTCACTCCTCTGAAGTGAGCTTTTCTAGGAGCCAACCCTGTTAAAGGTTACAAAACACATTGCTAAATATGACCTAGTTAAAGGATTTAAATACCCTATGAGGAGTGGCCTTGTTAGAGGTCTTAGAACATTCCACCTGAATGTCACCTTTCTCAAAGGATTTATACAATGATTTTTATGTCAACCTGGTTAAAGGATTTTGACTGATACAATGGTTAGAAAGTAATCAGTAGGTTTGATATGATACATTCAACTTACTTTGCAAAACTAGATCCAATTCAACTCTTATACTAATTCACTGAGTGGCCTCTATTCTCATTTCAATCTTCATATCTTCTTGGAAATCTGTCAAACAATCACTTTTGCAACTCTCTACTTCTTTGTTCAGCCTTCTTTTCTAGATCATGCCAATCAGTCAATTAACCATGCAATACTCTTGCATACACTTTTCAAATACATACATCTTGAATAACCCCTTGAGGTTATCTTATACCTCTTCATCTAGGTAAAATAAATCTTTGCCACTTGATCAAGATCATAGATCTTAGGTTAGGTCAAATCCAATGGATCTTTCCATCATTGCATTTAATTTACTTCTCCAAAGCAATCACTAATTAAATCTTGGATCCATGCATTAATTATAGTTACCCGTGCATTTAAATAGTGTGGACCAATCGTGCTTATCCTTAATTAACTTTACATATCCCAATAAATTCAATTATGTCGGCCATAGATCTCAAATCTCAACAATTACCAAAATACTGTTGCTCGGCCAACACTTGTTCTTCCACTCGGTCATCACTATTTTCCTTGGCAATTTACTGGCGCTCGATCGATTCTAATAAATTATGCTTGATAAACACTGGTGCTCAGTCGACAAAAACTTCACTCGACATATATTGTTCCCAGTAAACTAACATCTTGACTAAGTGTAATGGATAAACAACACATTACTTTGCCAATGTGCCAACTAATCAAGTACCCTTGTAATTTCTCACAACTCAACCATTTCACTCGGTCTTCTTGTTATCCTTGCCTTCAAATCTTCTTCAAAAATCAATAGATATGGTACTCAAACATATAGCAATAGTCTCACCAATTAAGGTTTGACATCAATTACAAAACAACAATTGTTTACATAGTAGCTTTCCAACAATTATATGCATTGACTTAAATCCCTCATTGAGAGACAATGAATCCCAAGAGTTTTTTCAGTGTCTATGCCAAAGGAAGAATTAAGGAGATTCAATCTCATCTTATAAAGATAAATTCATTCAAAGATAAGATGAAGGTTGTTAACATTATCTTGATAAAGGACCAACTTTGCGAAGATATTACCCACGTATTCTTCCAAGATTTTATCGATATAATCATGGAAAATAAGGTTCATTGCTTATTGTTAGGTTGCACCAGTGTTGTTCAACCAAAATAGCATGGGGTAGTGAAGACAATCTTATATTAATCTTCTGGATTAATATGATTTTGAATGTAACCCAAGAATCCATCCATGAAGGACAATAATGCATGGCTTATTGTTGAGTCACCAATCATATTGATATTGGGAAGTAGAAAGTCATCTTTCAAAGAAGCCTTATTTAGATCATCAAAGTTGATGCATATACAAATATACCCCTCAAGTTTACTAACAAGAACTATATTCAATATCGAGGGAAAGCATTCAATAGGATGGATAAATATTGCTTTCAAAATCTTTTCTATCTTTGTCTTGACTAACAAAGAAACCCTAGGATTCATCTTTCAAATATTCTATTTTACCAATTTGGCATATATCTAAACAATATTATATTGTGAACCACCACGAACTCATCAATAATGGGTGTTGTAATGTGTGCGCCATTGGTCTCCTTGTGTTGTGCAACACAACACTCGGGTTTGTGACATGGCTTAACCACCTCCTATGGATTCTATAAGTATGGTAGTTTTATTGGGTATTGATAGGTCAATATTTTGGTGCAATGGAAACCAATAAATAGTATCAGAGTCAAGGTCACAGGTTTGAACACTGATCTTGCACTGGGGGGGTTGTTGCAAGGTGTGTGCCCTTGGTCTCCTTGTGTTGTGCAACACAACGCTCGAGTTTGTGACATGGTTTAACCACCTCCTATGGATTTTATAAATCTATTGGATGTATCAGGAATTAATAGGTTGATATTTTGGTGCAATGACAATCACACTTGTAACACTAGGCATGTCTTCATACACCCAAGCGAAAACATTAGAATATTGGTATTAAAGATCAATGCGTGACTTAGCTTCCTTTGCAAAGAAACACTTTCGGTTCTCTACGATCCTTTCAAAACATTTAGAGTCCATAATAACATTAACAATATCCCCTTTAATGAGGGTATTATGGTCTTATAGATGTGGTATCAAAGTATTTTCACCAACATAATATAAGGTTTTCCCTTCATTATCATTCTTGATGAATTCTCCAAACATTAAGGAAATAAACGTTTGTGATGGTGAGATGGAAAACTAGCATAAGCCCCTAATAATTCGTCTAGAGATTCTTATGAGGAGAAAACATCTAGGGGAACTACTTTAGATTTGACATTGGTGTCTATGTACTCATAGTGAACTGACTTAAGAGGGAGAGGTTCAACAATTATCATGTTAATGTTGGACCATGGTTTTTCCCTATGAGGTGTGTGGTGATATCCAAGCCCAGTGTTATGGTGCCTAAGCTTTAGTTCTTGAGGAACTCAAATACCTTCTGCATTTGGACGGCAACCTTTACCATTATAACCATACTTCAAAACTAGTTCATCTCTCGGTCCATAGATCTACCAAAGCTCATTATAACCTAGGAGATTAGTATAAAAAGATGATCAATATGATAAGAATCATCGAGTTGTATAGAAACACAATCTTATTTTGTAGCGACACCGATGAAGATCTTTGGAATATTCAAGTGTACAAGGTTTAATTTATATTCACCAATATGAGAATCAGTAAAGTCTAAAGATCCCCAATCATCACCCAAACATGCATTGACCTCAGTTGAAAGAAACTTTTCAGTCAATTCAACATGAGTAATTTTAGGATTCTCCACCTTGGGTGAATCTATCTTGGGAGGATCTACCTCCGACAGATTTGGTTTTTCCAAAGCACCTTCTTTTGGGACAACCTTCTTTCGAGTATCCAAATTAAGTGGCATGAAATAAGAGTATGTCGATATATTGGAAGACATCAATGGAATATAATCATGAAAGGTAGGATCAATTGAGGTTTGACCCATGATAGCCATTTGGCATAAGTCCATGGCATAGAGGTCTACCTTTATTGTCACCACCTGATTATCTGCTACACATTTAACAAATCTATGTAAGGTAGATTAGAAAACACCCAAGGCATACCCAATAAGAGATTATAAGGTAGAGGCATTAACATAGCATATACCACGGTGGATATCGTAAATAGTCCAACCTTTAGAGGTAATATTATAGTGTCCATAGTGTTCTTTCTAGTATTGTCAAAATCAGGAATAAATAATGAAGATGAAACTAACAAATTTCTATCCATGTTAATCTTAGGCAGTAATTCTAACCGCAAATTTTGAGTGCTAACCCAGTATCAGCAAGGGTTCATCTTATACCAACACCATTGACATAGACTCTGATCATCAATGGAATTGAAAGATTTCTTACTTTAGGTGGTGGGAGTTCATGCAGATAGAGTGTAATATTCTATGTGTTCACAAGTATATGGTCCATCAACGCATTCAATGTTAGAATAGTCCCAAAGGATAACTGAGAGGGGGGGTGAATAAGTTATCAGTTACTTTAATTCTTTTCTTTGCTTAGATAAAATTAATATAAAGTAAATACACATTCAGATAACACAATAAAGAACACAATAATTTTGGTTATGGGGAAACCAAATAGGTAAAAACCCCGGTGGGAATTAGCACCCACAAAGAACTGTACTTGAGTATAATTATCCATGTTAAGAGATCTTGGAACCTTGTTAGGAGTTTTTCTTTACAATAAAATAAGGACAGAGACCTGGTTAAAGGTTGGACCCTGTTTAGGAGTCTTTTACAAGTAACCCTGTTAGGGGTGAGGACTCACTGTCCAAAAGCTCACTGCTAAAATGATGAAGGCTACAACCTTCAGTAGAATAGACATACACTATATCTGATAGATGAACTATTTAAATAGACCCACTATCTTGATCAGTTCCAGTGTGTTGTATACTTCCACTTCTTCTTCACATAGATCTTTTCTTGATGAATGAAATGTCTCTACTGTCCTGAAACAACAAACATTCTGTCCTGCACTTTTTCTGTCTTTTTTCTTCTTATTCACACTTGGTGTTATTCAAATGAACTATATAAGTATCTTCTCCAAAGGATGTGATCTTCGTTGGCTCTAGGAGTCCCTTCAATACTTCTTTAGTCAGCCACATCATCCACACAACCTGATTAGAAACACACAACTCATACTGAATAGACGTGACACTTCACAAAGTCGGCTCCACCAAATTAACTCCAACTTCACGATTCTGACAGAACATGTTTGGCACCTTTAGATAATTATCTTTAACTCATAAATAAACATGAATACAAACACACATATCCCAAAGATAGGTTCAAATCAAGAAATAATGTAATTACGTCGGCTCTTCACAAATAGTCTTCAATCTCTGTAACTATCATAACTGATTAACATAACTCAACTGAAACTTCATATCTGACTCGACGTGAATGCACATAGCATCTAGAACATGTATACACCATGGAAATGAACATGCATAGATCCAGAACATCTGTACTAATAATTGCATATAGAACACTGCTGTATATTATATATTGTCATCAATGACAAACATACAATCAATTATTTTCATAGAAGCAAATCTCCAACAATCTCCCCCTTTAACATTGATGGCAACATATGATATCATTAACTCAAAGTGTCTTCCTTATTTTTACAATCTTCTCAATATCCTCATCAAAAGTTCCTCTTCACTATTGCTGCTCTGTAAAATCCCCCAGAGTATATGCTCCCCCTTTGACATCAATGACAAAGGGTGTTAAACACCATTAAGAACAGGTACTAATATAGAAGTAGAGTAGTCAACCATTCATTAGTCACCAAGGACTGATGTTCTTACTACAAGTTCTAATCAGACTCAGGAAAGGGAATTACTCCCAACTTCTCCTTGAGATACTCAAAAGTATCTTTTGATAATGGCTTTGTAAAAATATCTGCTAATTGTTCTTTAGTGCTCACATAATCCAACTTTACTTCTCTTTCTGCAAATTTTTCTCTTAGAAAATGGTATTTGATCTCAATGTGTTTTGTCTTTGCATGCATCATAGGGTTCTTTGATACTGATAGGACTAGTGTTGTCACAATGAATAACAATATGATAATCAATCTAAATACCAAAGTATTTAATCATCTATTTGATCCAAACCATTTTTGAACAATTCAATGCTGCTGCAACATACTCAGCTTTTGTTGTTGACTGAGAGATGCAATTCTGCTTTTTACTTGTCCAAGTGACCAATCTGTCTCCAAGAAATATTGCTCCTCCTGATGTACTCTTTCTTTCATCAACACAACCTGCCCAATCTACATTTGTGTACACATGAAGTTGTATATTCTCTGAGTTAGGATACCATAAACCATAGTCAATAGTCCCTTTTAAGTATCTGAATATTATTTTTATTGCCATTAGGTAATTTTTCTTGGGTTCAGCTGCAAATCTTCCAACAATGCCAACTACATTAGAAATATCATGTCTAGATTGGGTAAGATATATGAGTTTTCCAATCATATACTTGTATAGGGTCTTTTCAACTGCTGTGGAATCATCATCTTTAGAAAGCTTGCATCCTTTTATCATGGGGGCGCTTACTGGTTTGCAATATTCCATCTTGAAAGTCTTCAATATCTCCTTCACATACTTAGACTGATTTATGAATATGTCTTTATCTGTTTGTTTTACATTCAAACCAAGAAAATATTTGGTAGGTCCAATCATGCTCATTTCAAATTCACTTTTCATTTCTTTGGCGAATTTTGCACTAAGTTTGTCATTACCTCCAAAGATAATGTCATCAACAAAAATAGCAACAAGTAGTAATCCTTCATATGTCTCTCTTATGAATAAATTACAGTCTGCTGCTCCTTTTCCAAATCCTATCTTTGTTAAGTAACCATCAAGTCTCTCATACCACGCTCTTGGGGCATGTTTAAGTCCATAAAGTTCTTTCTTTAATCTGCATACCATGTTTGGTTTATCTGAAAGTTTGAAACCTTCAGGCTGCTCTATATAGACTTCCTCCTTCAAGTCACCGTTCAGAAAATCTGACTTGACATCCATTTGGTATACCTTAAAGTTCTTGAATGTTGCATAGGCCAAAAACAACTTGATAGCTTCAAGTCTGCTTATAGGGGCAAATGTATCAGTGTAGTCTATTCCTTCTCTCTGCGCATATCCTTTACATACTAATCTTGCTTTGTTCCTTACTACTGTGCTTTCTTCATTCATTTTACTCCTGAATATCCACTTTGTTCCAATCACGTTCTTGTCATGAGGTCTAGGGACTAGTTCCCATGTTTCATTCTTGATTATTTGATCTAATTCTTCTTGCATGGCACTTTGCCAATCTAAATATTTGCACGCATCTTCAACACTTAAGGGTTCAGTCTGTGAAAGTAAGCATACCTCTTCATCAGTAGTTGAACCTTTTGCTCTAGATCTTGTTAAGACTTTTGCGATCTGATCTCCAATGATATCTTCCTTAGAGTGGTATTTGGATGTGTATCTTGAGTTCTTAGGAGTGATACTTTCATTTGTAATCTGTGATTCTTCTTCACTTGGTTCAGGATTGTTACATGAAACATCAATACAGTCAAACATTTCTTCAATAACTGTGTCCTTATTGATAGGTCTGGGCTCATCTTCAATCATGGGAGCATAGTCATAATATATTTCTTGAATCATAAACTTCTCATCAATCTTCACATAAGTACTTTCAATGATCTTCTTTAATCTTAGATTAAAACATCTATAGGCTTTGCTTTTAGTAGAGTAACCAAGAAAATTACCTTCGTCACTTCTAGCATTAAACTTGCTAATGCTATCATCTCTCTTGATGTAGCACTTGATTCCAAAGATTATGAAGTATTTTACAGTAGGTACATTACCAAACCAAAGTTCATAGGGTGTATTTTTTGCGCATGGCCTTAATTGTATTCTATTGATAGTATAGACTATTGTATTGACCACATCTCTCCAATAAGTATCAGCAACCTTTCCTTCAATCATGATAGTGCGCACAATGTCAAGTATTATTATGTTCCTTCTTTTTGCAATCCCATTTTGCTGAGGGGTTCTAGGTGCACTTAACTATCTCTTGATTCCATGTTCTTCATAGTAATCATAAAATTGGTCAGAGGTGAACTCTCCTCCTCTATCAGATCTCAGACATTTTATCTTTAGTCCAGATTCATTCTCAACCTTAGCTTTGAACACTTTGAACTTCTCAAAAGCTTCAGATTTTTCTTTTAAGAACGCAACCCACATCATCCTTGAGAAATCATCAACAAACAAAATGAAATACCTTTCTACGTAGTAAGATCTTGTTTGAGTAGGTCCACATAGGTCTGTATGTATTAGATCTAATTTGTTTTCTGCAAAGTCTTGTTTTCTCTTGAATGAGGTCCTCACATGCTTCCCCATCACACATTCCCTGCACATGGTGTCAACTAGTCTTGCAATACTTGGAAGGTCTCTTATTGCCTTTACATTACTTATCTTGACTATGTTGTCAAAATTGAT
>MU227101.1:2463631-2483510 GCA_018584345.1 Thuja plicata
TGTTAATGATGCACTAGTTGTTTTTGAATTCCAACTGATATCCTTTATCAAGCAACTGTCCAACACTTAGTAAGTTATGATGTAAGCCATCAACATAAAGAACATCATCTGTCTTATTCTTTCCATCGAAGGTGATAGAACCTCTGCCTATGATAGGTTTGGGAGTGTTATCTCCAAATCTAACCATGCCACCTTTGTATTTGTCCAAATGTACAAATCTGTCTTTGTCTCCTGTCATGTGGTGTGAACATCCGTTGTCAATGATCCAGTCAGTTATGATGTCAGCTTTTGAAACTAATGCTAACTCTTGTTCTTTTTCTTCATCTTCTTTGTCCATTTCTACAAGCATCTTTTCAATGTCTTTAATGACAATGAAACCAATTTCATCTTCTCCTGAATCATCATCAGTTACACCGTCTTCAACATGATAACATTCCTTAGTGTACTTGGGCTTGTAATTTGATCTGAACTTCTTGACTCTTGTAGGACACTTGGATGCAAAGTGACCAACTTTGTTGCATGAAAAACATTTGAATGGTAGTTGTCCTTCATATTTCCCTTTACCATTCATTTCTTTCTTGGCAATAATAGCAATGATTTCTTCTAGTTCTGTATCCACTTCTTCATTATTACTAGAGCCGCTTATGGATTTCTTGCTGTGGATTGAGGCTTTGAAAGTTGTCTCACTTTTGGGTTCTGTCTTCAATCTTGATATCTCAAATGCAGATATTTTGCTAATCAAAGTCTCTCTCTTGAAGTCTTTTGAAAATTGCATAGTCTCATCTAAGATATTGATCTTGCTCTCATAGTCTGCTGTTAGTGTGGTCATTAGTTTGTCCATTATATCATCCTCTAAAATTTCTCCACCATTTTTCCTGATACCTGAAACTGCTTCATTAATTCGTTGATTGTAGGCTCTGATGTTTTCTTAAGGTAACATCTCTAAGTTGTTGTACCTTTTCTTCCATGTCTTTTTGCGCGCATTCTTTTCTTGGGTGTCTCCTTCAAACATATCTTCTAATTATTTCCAAATAAAGTATGCTTTATCTGCGCCCTTCTTGATCTTAGAAAATTCACTGTCAGATAGGGCATTGATTAGGGCTTCTTTGGCGATTGCATTATGAGTGAGCACTTCCTTTTGTTTGACTATAGAGTCTTCTTCTGCAAGGTCTTTCAAGGTGGGAACTTCAATTTCTTGAGTGGCAATCTCATAGATCTCAAATCCAACGCACTGAAGATGTGTTATAATTTTGTTCTTCAAGTCAAGATAGTTTTCTCCATCGAACTTAGGACTATCTTTCCTAAAGTATGCCATCTGATCTACCTTATGTTGTTAGGCTTTCTCTTCAACGCACTTGGCTCTGATACCAATATTTAGAATAGTCCCAAAGGATAACTGAGAGGGGGGGTGAATCAGTTATCAACTACTTTAATTCTTTTCTTTTCTTAGATACAATTAACATGAAGTAAATACACATTCAAATAAAAAAATAGAGAAAACAACAATTTTGGTTATGGGGAAACCAAATAGGTAAAAACCACGGTGGGAATTAGCACCCACAAAGAACTGTACTTGAGTATAATTATCCTTGTTAAGAGATCTTGCAACCGTGTTAGGAGTTTTTCTTTACAATGCAATAAGTATAGAGACTTGGTTAAAGGTTGGACCATGTTTAGGAGTCTTTTACAAGTAACCCTGTTAGGGGTGAGGACTCACTGTCCAAAATCTCATTGCTAAAATGATGAAGGTTGTAACCTTCAGTAGAATATATATACACTATATCTGATAGATGAACTGTTTGGATAGACCTACTATCTTGATCAGTTCCAGTGTGTTGTATACTTCCACTTCTTCTTCACATAGATCTTTTCTTGATGAATGAAATGTCTCTACTGTCCTAAAACAACAGACATTCTGTCTTGCACTTTTTATGTCTTTTTTCTTCTCATTCACACTTGGTGTTCATCAAATGAACTACTATAAGTATCTTCTCCAAAGGATGTATTATTTGTCAGCTCTAGGAGTCCCTTCAATACTTCTTTAGTCAGCCACATCATCCACGCAACCTGATTATAAACATGCAACTCATATTGAATAGACGCGACGCTTCACAAAGTCGACTCCACCAAATTAACTCCAACTTCACGATTTTGACAGAACATGTTTGGCGCCTTTAGATAATTATCTTTAACTCATAACTAAACATGAATACAAATAATCATATCCCAAAGATAAGCGCAACTCAAGAAATAATGTAATTATGTCGGCTCTACACAGATAGTCTTCAATCTCTATAACTGTCATAACTGATTAACATAACTCAACTGAAACTTCATATTTGACTCGGCGTGAATGCACATAGCATCTAGAACATGTATACACCATGGAAATGAACACGCATAGCTCCAGAACATCTGTACTGATAATTGCATATAGAACACTGTTGTATATTATATGTTGCCATCAATGACAAACATACAATCAATTATTTGCACAGAAGCAAATCTCCAACATTCACATCTGTTAGCCTCACAGAAGAAGGTAGTAGGATATTTTGAAGAGATTCTTGAAGAATTCATTGGTAAACCAAGGATGTTTGAATCAATTCCCAAAGTGAGATCTTAGCAAGATTAACTTGAAGTTTCTCAATAAGACCACAATCACTTGGTTTCTTAGCCATGGGTTTAGGTGCTTGTGGAACATCCTTTTGAGAAGGTGGTAGGACTGTGCTAGGCAGGCTAACATTATCCTTATTCCTCCTAGTGTTATTGGTATGAGCAATAGAGTTGTAGGAATCATTTTTGAATCAAGAAAACTTAGTAAAAATATCCAGAGAACTATTATCGAATGCTTTACCATACATATATTTTACCTTCTTAGGAGAAGGACTAGCAATAGTCACACAATGACCAGTCTTTTGGGTTTTGTAGAAGCTATAGAGATAATGATGATATTCACAGACTCCTCAGTCCTTAATAAAGGTGGATATTATGTGGAAGGCATTTGGTAGACTTCGAGTACTGAGAGGACACTCCTAGGAAATTATCTAAGGTATCATTCAACATTTCAAAATCATCCATCGAGAATCTCCTGTGGAATGTGTCAAATATTTGAAGGAAAAGATCCAACATTGAGGTAGTCATGTTAGGTTCACCAAAATGTAGAGTATAGGATTTGCTACCATAGGATATCAAGACCCCAAGGAGAAAATGTACCATACACTACCTCATTTCAACTAGCGCTCTGGTGAGCGAGGGGATCCAGACAACTAAATAATAAAATATAATTACAACTTTAAAGGAACACAATGCAATATAAATAGATTAAATGAAATGAACTATATTGGTATGATTTCTAAATTAATAACAAAATAGAAATGTTTAGATAACTATGCATTTCTAATATATAAAAAATATAATGACTACAAAAATAGAAAGTAAAAGCAATGAACTTCACACCTTTACGTCAACGAGCTCTTAGCCTAGGATGCCAACGCACTATGGGGATGTTTGTATGTCACGTTGTAGTCCTCTTTGATAGAAAATAGATGGTGCTACTGGTTGTTCCTCTATTCACTACTCTGTTCACTCCTCTTTGCTTCACGAACATGTTCGTCACCTACAAACAAAAATAGGGGAAAATATTGCTACATATCTACATATGTGTATGTATATGTGTGTGTACACATGCACATGGACAAGCACATGCGTAAGCGCATGGGAGTGGGCATGCACATGCACATGCACATGCGTAAGCGCATGGGCATGGGCATGCACATGCACATGCACACACACACACACACATACACATACACATGCACATGCACATGCACATGCACATGCACATGCACATGCACATGCACATACACATACACATACACATACACATACACATACACATACACGTACACACACACACACACACATACACATACACATGCATGCGCGCGCGCGCGCACACAGACACACACACACCCATATATTTTTAAGGAAAACATGTCAACTTAGTAACAATTTCAGTCATAGGATAAAATCAGATTTAATATGTAGTCAAGAGCTTTGCGTAAAATTTGTTTATTTTTCTAATATATTTTAACACTTCCAGTTTTCAATTGTATTTAATAGTAATAATAGATCTATTTTCTATTTAGGATACAATGAAGATAAATGTGTAATTCAGTTTTATTCCAACTAGTAATCATAGTTACAATTTTACAAAGAAAATATGAAAGGGTTTCAGTTTCAGATTTGACCTATCTAACCCTTGTAATTTTAATTTTACACTGAATAAAGCAATTTCTTCTAAGATTATCTATTGTTTCAATATTTCTCTACAATCGATTCATCATATATTCCTATAATCAGATTATTTTAATACAAATACACACACACACACACACACACACACACACACACACACACACACACACACACACACATATTCAAATGATAAGCAAAGAAATAAATCTACTTTTAAAACCCGACAGTTCAAAGATGGAAACTTATTGAAGAATATTCAGGAATGAGGGTGAAATCTCTCCAGTCAATGCCTTCAAAATGTGATATTTATGGCTTCTAAGATGATATTCCTATCTAGTATCTCCCAAACCCATAGATTATCCTCAACATTAAAATAATTCGTTTAAAACATGGTATCTGTTTCATGCCTAAAAACTAAGCATTGCATTTTATGTATTGCATTCGACTAGGTAAGAAGATGTTAATTTTATGATAGAGTATCGAGCTAGGTATGTAAAATTAATTGACCCCTCCCCTTAGCATGGTATCCAATGCCAAGAATAACCCAAAAATGAATGTTATTGTAGTTCCTGCTAAATGACAATGTGTATGGGCTACATGGAATGGGAGATATTTTTTTTTGAAGAAAAAAATAAAAGATTGCTTGGTGTTACCACCCTAGCCAAGAATGGAAATTGATATTATTATCATCACTTTAATGTCATTTGGTTTGACCATAGTTTTTGGTTTCATTTCGAACCATTTAGCTCATTATCATAATGCTTATGGCATGCACCCTCCATAACATTCATAACTTACATTATTATGGTGCCAAAGAAGAATACAATATTTTGGTTTTAAAAAATATTTCTTATGTTATAAAGAGAGCTTTTGTTCAAAACAAATCAGCCTCCAAAGCTTAATTGAGGATTGGTAAAATATATAAAACATTGTTATAGTGGAGATATAAATATGCATATATATGCATTACTTGTGTTTACATATATAAAGATATTATTTACTTGATATCAAGGTATTTGTTTTTTTGAACTTGTAAAAAGATGATACACAAACATGCTAACATAATGATAGAATTTTTTTCAATTGTCTTATCATATTATTTGAAGTATATAGAAGAAAGCAAGAATCATAGAAATTGACTAAACATGTATTCTAACATCATATGTCATTCAAATGCAAGTTCTACATGAAAATAAGTGGTGTGTGTGTATGCATGTTTCCACAATATCCATTCTTTACCAAGTGGCTAGATCACTTATCCTCAACCATGCTCCTGCCTTCAACTCATACCTGCAAGTTTAACCACACTCAGTTGCACGTCAATAGGTTAGCTCTCAAAACCGTAGCCGAAGCATGTACATGGTAGGGAAAACATAGTAATATCATAATTTGATCATCAATTTTTTGGTTTGAAATTAAAATACAACAAAATAATATAACAAATTTAACCACTTTCAATTAATCAAAGATAATTATCAAATATTAAATCAAGTTTATTTCATTGATTAATCAAGAAAAAAAGATGAGGTGTGACATAAATAGTGTGTTTGAGATTTATGACTTGTAAAGGTTAATCAAAAACACATTTGATGGTTTAAGCGATAGACATTTGCTAAATTTGTTTGAAATTGAGGTCTTATGTGCTTTTTTCATACCTAGAATTTATTATTACTAACTTTATTTCTCAAGGAACATGCATCGAGTGGAAGATAGCTATTGATCATGTAGTTTAAATCCAAATTGTAAATCTCATAAGTGTAACTTATACAATTCATGGATCTACTTAGAGCTTGAGGGCATGAAGAATCATTGAGTGAATTAGTATCCCACAAATTCTTTATTTGTACATTTGTATATTGTTGGTTTCTATCTTCGTTATACATATTGCCTACAATTCACAAAGCTAGCACAAAATTAATTAGCGACAAGTTAAAATTGGGTTCAAATATGTGTTGTGGGGTTTAGCTATACTTGTAACAAGATTTATAACATTTTTCTTTGACTAATTGTGAAGAGCTCAAATGTAGAATATTTAAACCCACTCTTGTCATGTATCTCAACCTTTGTGTATATCGATGATAACCCACATCACTTGATCTTTTGGTTTGAATCTATAAATGTATGAACTGTTTGGAAAATTGACATAAAGGAGATGATAAGAAGAAGGAAAAAAATATTGGCATGGATTAGGATAGATGAACAGTCAAGGAATGAAATAGATGGAGGTAGGAAGTTGTAGATTAAAGAACAACATGGAGGTTAATTAATCCCTAAGAGAAATAGAGACAAGGAAAGGGGGCATTTTCATAACGGGGGAAATAAAGGAAAATAAGAAGTATGGTAGGGAGGTGTAGCATAAGAACCAGGTCAAAGAATGTGAATCAAGAGGGGTAACTTTGAAGAAAGGGGAGAAGAAGAGAAAGTGAATGAAGATGCATGTGAATGAGAAGAGTTAACTTGATTCACAATTTATACTCTTGAGGATGTCTATACCATAGGTAGTAAATACTAAGAGAGTGTTAAGGACATTGATAAGGGAGGAGGATTTGGTCCCATCCTCAAGCATCTCAACACCATCACATAGAAGTAGGAGCTTATGTTTAATAATTTGATACCTTTTTTACTAATTTCTTCATAGTTACAATCATGATCAAAGCGCTTGTTATTGCTAATAAAATTGGAGGTTCTCATCGTATTTACATGGGTATTTTCATTATTAGCCATGACAGAAGAGAGTCTTATCTTAGGGCTATGCTATACCCAAAAAAAATATCTACACCCTAAAGACCAAAATGACAATTTTGGAGAAAGAAGATGATTTGTTTTTTCCTTTTGGTTTGATTAGTGTGGGAAAATATATGAAAGTTGGTGTTGCATGGTTAAGGAAAGTGTTGTGGAAGTGCGACAAATAATAATGAATCTTTAAATACTAAATGTCATAAAATATTAGGAAATTATTATTGAACTTAAGAAATTTAATGTTGAATAGGCTATCACATCTACAAAGTAATACAATAGAATGACAAATTAAATAATACATGTTGAACACCTAGATTTGCACCCTTACCCAAGCTCTCATAGTCTTGGTAATCTAGTGTAACATGGGAATTGTCTCAAGGTTGTGGGACCTTTTTCTAACCGAGACAAGACCTCCAGGTTCTAGGCTGGTTCCTCTTGATATGTCACCCAAATTTGCTTCTTAACATGAAAGTAAATCCTTGAGGGAAAAGGGATAGAAGGAATGCATGAAAGGGAAATAACTGAAGGCAAAATATCCTACTAGGTGATACACCGAAGGTAACTTGAATCATAAGACATTAACTAATCTTAGCATGAAACCTTGGATCTAATAGAACACAACTTTCTAGATAGGCTTGCATAAGTATTTCATAGAGAGGTCTGAGATAAACAGAGGTTATTCAGGGAAAGAAGTAATTTCACAAACAATAGCATATTCACTATAAGTAGACACAGACTATGACCTGCAAACAAACATCCACTTATGCAATCAGGCACATGAATGAGACAAAATGATAGGGGACTGAAGAATATCCACAAACCCATCTAAATCAGATCATCCACAATAATACACAATATTGCAGAAAGAAAGAGGGCTCAGGAACTCCAATATTTCTCTGAAAAATCATTCAATATATTCTAATTCAGTAAGAGAAATCCATACAAGAAAGCCCAGGGACAAAGAAAATATCACAAAAAGCCTTTGCAATATCTGAATATCAATGAAAGATTACAGACTGTAAAATTCAGAGGGCAGAAACAATGCCACGGATAACTTCTAATTAAGGAAAACTCTGAGCTCTAAAAGCTCCCAAAACTGATATATATATTCCCTAGCACGTAGGCTTGGATTTCAAAAAAATGATTAGGGTTACATTACAATATGTTTAATTCAAACAACAAAAACCCTAACTGTCCCATCTGTCAGAAGAAACTCTGAGATTATCCATCAAAGATCAGATACATCTTTGAAAAGCAGCTTTGTTATAATGAAAACCTCTGAGAAAAGGGCGGTGAATTTGATATGAAAGAAGACCAGTCGAAATACATGTAATGAAATCTGATTAGGAAGCCCTATTTGGGTCAATTTGGCCTTTACTATTCATAGAGAACATTGCCAAAAATTAGATTGCCCCTTCAAAAAAGCTGACTTAACCCTTACTCCTCTTGAAGGTCGCCTCTTATCCATCTAACCTCTGCCAGTCGGCTGCCATTACCGTTCAAATCTGATCTGCAAAGATATTTTGAATTTAAAATATAAAAATGGTCATGTGGCACCATCCTTTTCTTTTATTAGGCGACCGAGGTTGAGACCTTGTTTCCTTTTAAATGAGAACCGTCGGATCATATTTTCTTTGTCTTTGACCTGCTTAGCCCGTGCTGTTACCCTTAACTGCCAGCCGACCACAGTTATCTTTTCCTTTTAAGTCACCAGGTCTCCTGAGTTTTCATTAAATGCAACTTAGATCTAGCAACCCCACGACTATTGTAGATCTTGGCTTTGATCGAACGACGGTCGCTAGATCTCCCGATCACTATGAAATATACCCTTCGTCCTCGAGACCTAGCGACTAAGGCAATCTCCTTATCGCATGAACATTTGGCATATTTGCACCTCGACTGGTGATCCCCTGACTGACCATGAAGGCTCGGGTCCATGCTGCCACTTGTCAATGCACTGGCTTCTATTTGCTTGATCAGCTCCGACAATGCGCCAATTGTATTGCCACATTAGACATCCTTTACTTTTGAATCAAGAGACTACGCGACTAAAGGGGAAACACTAACCTATTATAGACTAAAGCTTTACCATGGTTTAGGAAGTATAAAGGGTCACGTGATCTCATGAAGATTTTCCAACTCAAGGTTTAAACAAGCGATAACCCGACTAAGGTATTAGTCGCTTAATCGCGTGAAGTAAAAGAGTAAACATAGAACATGAAGCGATACCGCGACTGATCAATGAGATAAAAGGCACATGGGAAACTCAACATTTTAAGTGACTGAAAAAGGTAATGACAAAACATAAGATAGCTAGGGTTTTCATTACAACGGTCACTTTTTTTATTATTATTATAACAGTCATCCCTTCCAAATTTTAAGGGTTTCTCAGAGCAGAAACATATTGCATGGAACAAAGCAAACAACAAGAATGAAAAAGATATCCAATACACAACAAGAACCATAAAAATTACCAAATCTTTGGCACAGGCTAGGCTCTACCCTTGTGGGAGCCTCATTTAACCCCACCTGTCCAATTTTGAATAGTTATGAAAAATTGGATAACAATACCCACATAGAATCATCAAGTTTAACTTGGTAAATCCTTTAAAAAACTTGGAAACATCAACAACAATTTCAAATGATATCTAAAGAATGATATTACAATATATAATATATTTTAATTTTTGCTAAGAGAGATCTTTGCCTTTTGTTTAATTTGACCAAATTCATCTTTAGAGAGTCTATCCTCAATTTAACACACACTCTTACAAACCCTATTCCCAATACACTCTATGAACTTCTTTTCTCATTTTCATCCAACATTTAGAAACTTACTATAGAACCACACAACCATAGAACATTGTTATAACTATACAACAATATTCAAACTACAACCATCTTGTGTGTTTTTACAATGCAATGAGCTTGTATTCAAAGGAAAAAAGTTCATAAGAAACCACCAAGTGGTTTTATAATATAATGGGTGCAAACAATGGGCTATGATACTTCATATTTCACATGCAACTCCTCACGTGCTACAATGACTCTTAAAAACCCTTGTTGCTGGTTCTTCGTGTTTTATTAGTTAATTAAAATGCACATGTGCAAATTTTGACATTCCCCAAGAGTATACCCATTCCCATGCTCTTCTCCTTGTATCATATGACCTTTCACCTTGTAATACTTCACATATTTGCTTATTTGCATGTGTGACTTGTAATTCTATTTTTTCATACAACACTACAATATGAAAAATCAACCCAAGAACCAAGTGTGACATCCTATTCTACAAGAATCATAACTTACAATAAATTTTAATGCTATTACACCACATGCACAATGCATCTTAATAACAATGTTATTACAATGCCATAATCCAAGGTTTACAATGCACCTTTTCCATCGGGAAACAAAAAATCAAAGAAAATATTTCATGTTGGTTTCTTTTGGTAAATGAAAGTTATATAAGCTTGTCATTAATGCTATTACACCACATGCACAGTGCATCTTAATAACAATGTTATTACAATGCCATAATCCAAGGTTTACAATGCACCTTTTCCATCGGGAAACAAAAAATCAAAGAAAATATTTCATGTTGGTTTCTTTTGGTAAATGAAAGTTGTATAAGCTTGTCATGCTCATCACAATGTAAAATGTAAAATAGATAGGATTACGTCTTAATCTAATCTACTCACTAACAATTTTTTTCTTGAAAAATTAAGGCATAATATATTGTATATTTTAATTTCTATCATTAAAAGAATAATGAGTTGAGATTGTCCAGGAACATGAAATAAAATGAAACATAAAAAACAAAGGCTTGTCTATTTCAACAGTTGGTGCAGACAAATATGGATGAATGAGGTTTGAAGGAGGAATTAAACTATTAGGCTTGGGCTCGCCATTATCCATTTTTGCTCTATGCCAATATGGATGAGACTATAGGAGGTATTTTATATTACACACAATATTATTTGATCCATGCATCAATACACTTTACAATTAGTCTAATATTTGATTATTATGCTAGCACCCCATATGTTCACAATGATCCCCTTTACATTTTATGATGTAAAATTTATTTACGATGCCCCTTTTGATTGTCAGGGGTCTTTATTAAAGTTTCATGATGTAAACAATAGAAATTTGTGTGAAAAATCAAGCTTAATACTAAGAAAATAAGTGCACATAGTTTTATCTAAATTAAATGAGTGTAAGGTAATAACGTTTGAGATGAAAGAAAAGATTGAAAGTGAGAAATATGATATAAATAGACACAAATACAATCTATTAATATCCAACACAATTGGAAAAACTAAAATAAAATCAATAAAGGATTAGGGAATTTAAGAACATGAACATGAACATGAACATGAACACAATATTTACATTTAAGATGAAACAAATTCAAAGATTAAGAAAATGATGACTTGGAGCAAAAAAAAGTGTTATTTTTTATATGAAATATGGATTCAAGGGCACTTTAATCCCCAAAATAATCAAATAAGGCCAAAGTGATGTTTACTAAACTAGATTATATATATTTTATAATATATAAAAAATATGTCGAGAGATATCCTTTTTGAGGCGCCTATTTTTGTCAAATTTTAAAATGCGATAAGCGCTTCGAGAAGGATATCTCTTGGAGCACGCGCGCGCACACACACACAATAGCAATTGCGACGCAACATGAAAAACATTAAATAAATTAATATATAATTATACTGTATTGGGATTTAACTAGGGCAAGAATTAGGATTAGGTTAAAGATTAGGGTTTAGTTTATAGGTTTAGGAATATGGTTAGGATTAGGGTTTACGTTATGTTTAGTATTATGACTAGGGTTATGGTTTTGATTAGGGTTAGGGTAACAATTATGGTTAGGATTATAGTTACGATGAGGTTTTACATCATAATTAGTAATATGGTTATGGTTAAGATTTAGGATAACAGTTAGGATTATGATTAGAATATCATTGGGGTTACATTTTACATAAGTGCATCTAGTTTTATCTAAATAAAATGAGTGTAAGGTAATAATGTTTGAGGTGAAAGAAAAGATTGAAAGTGAGAAAGATGAGATAATTAGACACAAAACGATATATTAAGGTTCATTCCATGTTCCCTTGAGTTGTAAATGCTTTAGTTCAAGTACTCATGTTTTGACATGTTAAATATCGCAACTCGTAGCTGTTAATTTATCTTTGTCATTGTAAGTTGTAACTCTTAAGACATGTAATGTAAGTTACAATATAGATGTAAAGTTATGTATTTTGCAATATTGAAATGGTACTAGTTAGGTTACTCTCATATATTTTGGAGTCGTTGCTGCCTTTCTTATTGTATTTTTTTACATTTATTTCAATATAGAAAAGATGAAAAAAATTCAAAGATTAAAAAAAAAATGACCTAATTTTGAAATAATACTAATTTTAATACAAAATATGAATACAAAGACACTTGAATCTTCAAAATAATCAAATAAGATCAAAGTGATGTTTACTAAATAAAGGCTTTTAAGAGAGGAAAAGAAGAGGAGTTACAATGCATTTCTCTCTACAACTACTTACAACCATAGTTAATATAAGAGACAACCATAATTAATATGGGAGACTTCTATGCACCCAGCAGCTTCTTTAATGTTATAATTTGACTGTCATCCTAAAATCAATTTTTATATACTTTTTCAGAGCCAGTGGAGTAAAAAAATGTATAATTGATTGAGTGACCGCGAAGCATTTCCATCTCATTAATATACACGTCAGGTGCATGCAACATTACTTTTATCCAATTCATCCCCAATATTTTTTTATCTTTAATGAATATCCCCCACAATTTTATTTGGATAAACTGTTAAAATACGTTTGCTAATCAATGCATATTTATTTGTAATAAGTCGACACCTTCGAGAAAAGAGAGGTAGGAGATCATTAAAGTCAATATGCTTGTAAAAATCTCTCTACTTGTACTGAGTGTTCGTTAAATTTCTGAAGTGACATGCTTTGACTAAAGCAGGTTCTAGTCTTCATGTGAATTTGGGTTGTCTATGGTTTTTCTCATGCTTCTGCTTTTTTTAGACCACCATCTTCCTTTGTCAGGCTCTGTAGCCTTTAATCAGTTCTCTTGTGCATATGCAGTGCTGTATTTGTGCTTTACCGGGATAATGATTATGTCAACAGTTTTCTCAAATCACTATGTACTGTATTCAAATACACAGATCCACTGCGCCCATACACAAGTATGTTTTTGTTATACTTCATCTACCAATACTCAGAAAAGGCCATGAAACCCAACTCTTACTTTCCATTCTCTGGGAATGAAATGGATAAATGGTATTTTGAAACCATCTTTGGTGTTGTCTTTCTCGACGATATTATAATCACTGCATATACCACAGTTTGACTCTAAACGATTCATTCAGATGTTCCATCTCCATGGCAACACTAATCCGTAGAATTCAGCTCAATTCAACGCACTGGATTCGAATGTAATCTCTCGATCTGCCTCAATGTCATCAACTAGACCCGCTAGCCAGCCACTTGCCCATCAGCAAGCAGATCCTCCGATACCATCCAAATCTAGTACTTCTGTTATAGCACATTCTTCTCCCCTGTCTTCTCCTGAACCTTCAAACTCATCATCACCTGCACAGAGCGTTGCGTTGCCTCCCACTACTGTGACACCCACTCCACCTTCAATTAAGCCCATTTCACCCTCTGTTAGACCCACTTCTTCTGCCTTTCCTCCTCCTGTATTGATACCTTCCACGTCATCTTCTCCACCCAATCCCTCAAAAGCTTCCCCTCCTCCTCCTTCTGATCCTGCCTCTCCGTCTCCTTCACAGCCTTCCATAAATGTTCCTTCAATACATTCTTCCTTACCACCATCAAATGACGTCCCTTCTGCCCCTTCTTCATTTCCTCCACTGCCAATTGCAGTGCCATCTTCACATCGACCCCTCGTTACTCCAACTGCAAGCTTCCCATCACTAGCCCCCCATCTCAACACAAAACCCACTTACCCACCTGATCCAAACTCTGGTGTTTCGTCGATAACCTCTCACTCTGCCCCATCTATTCCTAATCCCTTTGTTCATCATCCTTCTCCCACCAAATCTTTTCCCCCATTCTCCAAGTCACCTTCAGGCGTTGTGTCTCCTTCACAACCGTCTTTGCCAGCAATAAGGCCTTCATCAGAATCTGTAATACCAAAACACAAGTACAAACATGGTGCCATTTCTCCCCAAGTCATTTTTGGAATAGTAGTTGGTGGTTTAATTTTTTTTTCTGTAGTTGGCTTTCTTATTTGGTTTTCAAAGAAGAGGAGGAGAGTTCACCATGGAGAGAACTACTTTGGGCCCTATTCTGGAAGCTTCTCCTACAAACCAGGTCTCTTTCAATTTTTTTAACATCAACTTTGAAAAGCATTTAATTCTATTGTTTTGTTGTCATGCATTCTGGTGCCGATTTTGGTGATGTGGTCATGTTCAAGAGATTAATTTGGAATTTAGCAAATTTAAAGAGAAGCGTGATATCTGAGCAACAAACTGGAGAACATGAACAGCGTAGTATTATTTTATACGTTTAGGAATAGGCTGGGATCACTATTGTGCTGCATTTTGTCCCTCAGATTTCCCACTGCATTATCTGCAACTCATAAAACTGCTACAACTGCGAATAGTGAATACCAAGGATTCATTGCAACACTTTTTAATGTATAAATTATTGGACAGAAAGGTATAAGACTGTTCTTATTGTATTGGCTCGCTTCTACAAACTTTGCAGGTAGATTGAATAATTCTCAGAGCTGGCCAAGGTCCGACTTCTCTCCATCATCAGTTCAATCTCCAATCGGGCCCTTCACACCCGGCCCTCCTCCCATCCAAGTTTGTGAAAATGGCCACGATGGTAATTATGTTTCTCAGGCAGGAGATTTGCTTGGAGCCCAACGGCCCATGAATGAAACACCTAGGCACGGGTGGCGCAATTTGAGATCTATGTTTACATATGAGCAATTGGCAGTAGCAACAAAAGGGTTTTCTAAAGAGAATTTACTGGGAGAGGGTGGGTTTGGCTGTGTTTATAAAGGGTGCTTGCAGGATGGACGGGTAGTTGCAGTTAAGCAGCTCAAAGTAGGAGGTGGGCAAGGAGAACGTGAATTTCAAGCCGAGGTGGAAATTATTGGTAGGGTTCATCATCGGCATTTGGTTTCTCTTGTGGGTTATTCCGTAGCAGACAGTCAGCGGCTTCTTATCTATGATTATGTTCCAAATGGCAACCTTGAACAACATCTCCATGGTAGGGATGGTATAGTTGACACTGCTTCAAGCCTGGATCCCTAAAATTTGGTTGCTTATGTACCTGTGTGTTGTTATATTCTGCATGTTTACTCGTCTTCTAACTTTATAGGAAAAGGAAGAGGTGTGCTGGATTGGGCAACTAGAGTCAAGATTGCTTTAGGAGCTGCCCGGGGATTGGCTTATCTCCATGAAGATTGTAAGAAATTTCTTCAGTCTATTTTCTATTGATTAGGGCATCTACATAGTAAGTAAGTAATATATAGTTATTTATTGATCGAACCCGCATGGAAGGGCTACATAGAAGTAAATTGAAAAGTAGGCGGGCAGAATCTGTAAATGATAGATAGAAATGAGATTGAAAGTGGTCAGACGGCTGAAGATAGTACATAGAATTAGATTAAAAAGTATAAGGAAAATGGAAACAATGTCATTTTAAGATTTTTAGCCTGTGGGTATGTGCCTCTCCTATGTGAATGCTAAACAGACACTGAAATACACTTGGTATTAGAGTCATGTCAGTTGAAATCAGAGCCTAGCGATCAGGTCTTTACTATTTCTCATATTTTGTTGTTTTCCAAATTTCAGATTTCTACATAGTGATTATTTAAGTTTTGGCTCCGCCTTTGAACTTTTATAACACATATTGTGTATTTGGACTTTAATTCTCTTACTGTTAAGAATCGGGACTTTTAGAAGTCTGTCGTCAGATTTCGTATTTCAATTTTCTGGTTTCTATTTCAGTAATCATGTTTGGCACATTGGGGTTCTCATCGTCTTTCCTCATTTTGGGTATTGGCTTTTGATCTCCAGTTTTTAATACACATGGTGAATTTGGCTCCTTTTTTTTTATGACAAAACTTCGAATGCTAATTTATGTTGTCTAATTGGCGGTTCAACTTCTGCTGTCTCCTGTTTTTGATGGATAGACAACAAGTCGTCCTACCTCCACCTAGAACCCCAACTTGGTGTAATCGCTCACCCAAGAGCTATGTGACCGACTTAAATAACCTTAGGCTGTTCAAGTCGAACTTACGCATTATATGATGAACAAGTTTCAACTCCGGATTCAACAATAGACACAACCACAAGTCTACGACACCCCCACACTGTTTCTACGTGGAAAACGGCTTCTGTCAATAATGCCGAGCTTGTATCTTCACTTCTTATAGCCATCAAGGAAATTGTTGATTCTCGTCATCAAAGACCATCTTTACAATCCTCAGCACCCTAACCACAAGGTACCATTGTAATGTCCCCTTTTTGAAATAGGATCTAATAATAACAATAATAAATAAATTAAAAAATAAAAGAAAAAAAAATTAAATTAGAAACATAAGAAGAATAAAATTAAACATAACCATAACTAAAATTTAGCTGTTTAATAATGAATAGTCAAAAGGCACAAGAAGAAAAGTTGTGACTCCCTCAAACATGAGTTATAAAAGGGAGAAGTGAACTTCATTTGAAAGGGGGAGGGGAATGAACAGAAAAGGAAGAGGTGAATCAAGAAAGAATTAATGGAGAAGAAAATAAGGAAGTGACTCCTTCAAAAGACAAAAGTTATGAAGGGTTGTGACTCTTTCAAAGGGTTGTAATTATGTAATTATGAAAGGTTGTGACTCTCCCAAAGGGTAGAAATGATGAAGGGTTATGACTCTTTCGGAGGGTGGTAATTGTGAAAGGTTGTGACCATTGCAAAGGAGCAGACATGATGAAGAGATGTGACCTCTCCCTTATATTGGAAGATATAAAGGGAAGAAGGTTTCATTTAAGGAGGAGAGGCAAGAGAGATAAATTGGGGAATAAATTTTTTATTCTCAAAGGGCAGCAATGGAGGTTGGTGACTCAAATTTTATGAAAAGTGGTGACCCTTTTACCAATGAAGTATAAAAGAGATCATTCCAATTATTCAAGGATGACTTATTAATCATCACTCATGAATCCATCCAAACAGATCCTTTATCCATCATTAATCCCTCAAGAAATCAAGCAAACAATCAATCAGCAAACCACTCTATCAAATCAGCATTCATTCAATTCACCAATATATCAAACCAGCACAGTTCATTACATCATCACTCGCCAATCATTAAAGAATTCATTTAGTCAATCAAGCTTTCATACAGATATCAATCATTCAACAACAATGAAATTATCAAGCAGTCAAACACCGAACCAATCAGATCTGACTTACAACAATCTTACTTAGGCATAGAGAATCTGAATATTATATCTATAAATTGGTATGAAGTATCAACTCTTATAATATGCAGCTTAGCGGATCCTATTTATGATTACTTGCTTATTTATAATGTGTATGAATATGGTATTATTATCATGCGATATTTGATTTGAAGAAAATATATTTGCTGCAAGATATGGTGTGCAACTCTTTACATGTTTGCTGTAATCAATCACTGTAGGGATAATAGGGGAATACAAGGAGGGAGAAACTCTTATAAGGTCCTCTTCTAAGCATCCCACCTCATGGTGGTGACAAACAGTCCCATGAGGCCAAGGGGGTGCAAGGAGTGCCCCACCCTTGGGCTTAGAAGGGAAGAACTCTGAACACCCTATTATAGTTTCCTCAAACCCTTACCTTTGTTGATCATTATGTTAAGGAACTTTAATCATAAGGAGGAGGATAAGGGTGGAAATGGAAGAGGGGAATGGCTATGGGATTCCTCACTAGGTACACCTCTTCATATGGATGGCAAAGGGCCACACGAGGCCAAGAGGGATGACATCTGCCCTTGGGCCTAGGGTAGAGGATTGTTTAAGGCACCCTAATATGCCCCTTATCCTAGCTTTCTTATGGTTGAATTCCATCAGAAAGTTAAATATATTATCCCTGCTTTCCTATGGTTGAATTCCATCAGAAAATTAAATATATTTCTATGATTAAATTAATGTCCCCACCCATAGTAAGAAAGATCTATGCTTTCAATGTCTCTAATAAGGATGATCTATTATGTGGATTATGTTTTAACGATTTCCTAACATGATTCATGATCTCAACCAGGTACATGAGGCCACTAATTTTATTCTACTTCTTGTTTTACTTGCAATTTGTGATTTAGGACAAAAACTCGGGCACTTACAAAAAGGGACATTACAACCAAGATCTATGCTTTCAATGTCTCTAATAAGGATGATCTATTATGTGGATTATGTTTTAACGATTTCCTAACATGATTCAGGATCTCAACCAGGTACACGAGGCCACTAATTTTATTCTACTTCTTGTTTTACTTGCAATTTGTGATTTAGGACAAAAACTCGGGCACTTACAAAAAGGGACATTACAACCATGCACTCTTTGAATGTGCAATTCGTAATGAAGATTTTGTTTTGGGGACTACAACTCTTCTACACAAGTTCCACTTGTGAGAAAATCTTTTGATCATCACCTTGCTACTTCCTCTAGTTTTTGTGGCTGTAGGGCAGGACCATTAATACCATGTTGAGCTTGTTGCTATCTTTCCAACTACAGTCCATTCTTTTTGTTTTGGAGACTACAACTCTTCTACACAAGTTCCACTTGTGAGACTTGTTATTGTTAGATCAGATTCGAGAATGTAATCTTTTAAAATTTTGATATATATATATGTTGATGTGAGTTTGAAGGTATTTGTAGCAAATCGGTGGAATCCAACTTTGAGGATGTATAAGGAAGTGTTTGGAAAATGGTGATGGTGCTGGACAGAGGTTGGCATGGCATGTCCAGCCTCTCTCTGTTTTCCACCAGCACCCTGATGATTGATCTTTCCCTCAACTTGGAAGTCAAGAGGCATGGAAGTGAATTGATGGAGTGAAGACAAGTTAAGATATCTGCATTTGAATGAGAACAAGCTCGGCAATGAAGGGTAACTTTGGTGTTTTATGGTGATGGCCCTGTCCATGGTGATGGCGGATTCCGCCACCACCTTGGACACCCTGTCCATCCCACCATAAAATCCCGCCCAGCTTTAAGGCCCCCCAAAACTTGGGCATGTGTTATGATTTTAAGGTTTGGAGAGAATGTGAAGGAGTTAAGATAGTTGTAGAGGGATTGAGGGAAGTTGTGAGTCCATGACATGGACCATGTCCAAGGTGGTGGTGGATTCCGCCACCCCCTTGGACACCATGTCCATGACCCCATTGATTTCCGCCATGCCCTTAGAACTGGTCTCTTCTCCTATATAACTGGTGGATTGATGCTGAGAGTTAGTGAAGATGTTTTGAGGAGTTGGAAAGATGTTGGAGGGGCAGCAAGGTAAAGTTTAACATTCGAATGATTGATGGACATGGCCCTGTCCAAGGTGATGGCGGATTCCGCCACCACCTTGGACACCTTGTCCATCCCCCCTCTAAATTCCACCATGTCTTGGAAGGTTTGTTTGTTCTCATATGCGATTGAGAGATGGATGCTATAAGGTTGGAAAGAGAATTTGATGGAGTTGAGATAGTTTTATAAAGTTTGAAGGAGATTGTGAGTGGACTGTTTTCTAATGACCAACATACACCCTGTCCAAGGTGATGGCGGATTCCGCCACCACCTTGGACACCTTGTCCATCCACCCTCCAATTTCCGCC
>MU227101.1:2509740-2522881 GCA_018584345.1 Thuja plicata
CACATACATTGTGTTGCTGAAATCTCTTAACCGAGTAGACTTAACAAGTCTAACATGTTACTCCTAATAGGGTAAGATCATCATAAGTGATCACAACTTGTAGCCTTAACCGACACCTTCCATTTTGCAGATAGTGAAGCTTTGTGGGTTTCATCCCCACTGCAGTTTTTACCTTCTAACAGGGGTTTTCTGCGTTATCAATTCTTGTGTCATGTGTAAATGAGTTTCATGAATGTTTCTATGTTAGTTTACATGCATTTACATTTATGCTATGATATTACATGCATAAGGTAGTAAAGCAACAATGGTCGGTAATGCAAGAAAAGATTACTAAGGTTAATTGATAAAAGTTTTTAAGGGTACTGATTCACCCCTCCCCTCTCAGTACACACCCTTCCATTATTCCAACACTACTACCAAACACTTTGAATTATTTAACAGAAGCATGCCTGCTATACCACAATTCACAAGGAATTTTATTGCGATTTGGCCTTCACTGAACTCAATTAAGTGTATATACTACTATGTGTACTGATTCAACCCAACCCATATCAGAGATCTTGGCCCCATTAAGCAAAGTCCTTGCCATTTCTTTGACTGTCCCGAGTTTTTTATTCACTACACTGTTTTGTCGTGGAGTTCTTGCTGTGGAGTAGTGCCTTTTAATACCTTTCTTTTCACAAAATTCATCAAATTCATTAGATGTAAACTCTACATCTCTATTAGATTAAGACATTTGAGTTTTAGGTCACTTTCCTTTTCAACCATAGCCTTAAAATTTTTGAAACTTTCAAACGCTTCTGATTTTTCGTATAAAAATGTTACCCATGTCATTCTTGAGAAATCATCTACCAATAACATAAAATATCTTTCATTTTTCAGTCCTTTTGTCTTGATTGGACCACATAGATCAGTATGTACTAATTCCAAAGGTTTTGAGGTTGAATACTCTTCAGTTTTGAAACTGGTCCTTGTTTTCTTTCCTTGCTGTCTCTAAATGTGGTGTTTACAGGCTTTGTAATATTGGGCATATGTCTCACAGACTTCATAGAACTTATTTTAATAAGATTATCAAAGTTAACATGTCCTAATCTTCTTATGCCAAATCCAACTCTTGTCAACCAGCCCTAATGAACAATTTTACCTTTCATTTCTCTGAGATTATAGACATTACTTTCAGTCCTCTTTCATTCAGCAATTAACCTCCCTAATTTGACTTTTCTGATCTCACACCCTTGAGCATTAAAATTTACATTGTAGCCATTGTCACACATTTGGCTAACACTAAGCAAATTTTGTTTTAATCCTTCTACATACCAAACATTATGTGTTTCTGATGTGCCATTTATGCTCAAAGTTCCTTCACACGAAACTTGACCGATGAATTATCTTCAAATTTAACTGAACCACCATTCCATTCAGTAAGCTTGATAAACTTACTCTTATCTTCAGTCTTGTGATTAGAGCAACCTCTATCAACTATCCATAGATTCTGCCTTTTAGCATGAAATGCAGTCTGAACAGTCATAGATTTTTCAAATTTCCGATCTCCTTTTTTCTTCTTCCAAACTTTCTTTGTTTCTTTCTTGTAATTTTCAGAAACTCTTAAGTTAGTACTTCTCGTAGAAAACTTGTTCATATTTCTTTCCCATTTTACAAAACTTGCTTTACATTGCCTTGCAATGTGACCAATATTATTACAATTGTAACTGATCACATTCAAATCTCTTAAAGGAGCAAAAGAATTTCTACTAATAAAATTAGTTTTCCGTTTTGATATAATTCTACAATAAACCACTCTATGATCAAAATAATTGCAGATATCACAATAACCATAAAAGTAGGTTGAAAACCTGTTTATTGCATTTCTTGCAGAAGGAATCCATCTTGAATGCTTTTTCTGATCTTTGACTTTAGTAAATCCACCATCATTGTCCTTGTTCTTGTAAGAATTACTTGTGTTGGAGCTTTTACCTTTATCAAAACCTAAACCAGATGTCTTATTGTGATCTTTGACAAGCTAACATTTCCTCCAATATGTTAGTACTCTTTTCAAAATTTAGACTCCTTTTAGATTGATTTTTGAATTTTTCAATATCATTTCTTAAAGTCACTACTTCAACTTCTAGTTTCAGAGATTCTTCTGATATCAACTTTAGTTCAGTATGTATTACCTCCTCTATTCTCTTGGCTTCTTCACCTTTTGTTTTTAGGCTGATAATCATTTGATTATATTCTTCAAGTTTCTTCATCAGTGCCTCATTTTCTTTCAATGCAAAATTCTTTTGTTTGGAATTCTCCTTCAATGTTTTGATTTCATCTATAGCATAGATCAGTTCGCTTTCAAGATCTATTTCTCCTTCAACATCATTCAAATCATTTGTTTCTTCATTACTTTGATCCTCAAAAGTTGTTTCTACAACCATGAACAATGTTTCATATTTTTTCAGCGTGAAATACACACTCATTGCTATCTTCTGAGTTGTTGCTGTCTTCCAATGTATCATCTCTGGAATCCAAACTTTTCTTCTTTTCTGAAAAAACTCTGTTTGTAATGATACTAATTTTCATTGTTCTTTTTAAAATCTTCTTCACTATCTTTGTCATTTCCATCATAAGGACATTTAACATTGAAATGCCCAATCTTTCGACAGTTGAAACACTTAAATGGTAGCTTACCTTTGTATTTGCCAGAACCCTTTTTAAGCTTTGTGACAAAATTGAAAATTTGCTACCCTTTCATCAGTCTCATAATCTGATTCTGAGTTTATCTCTTTTACTTTCTTTGCAGCCTTAAATGCAGCTTTGTTTTTAGTTGATTCTTCACCAACCATTCTCATCTCATATACAATGAAAGTACCATGAAAATCATCAATTGTAATTTTGTCAAGATCTTTGGCTTCTTTAATTGCAGAAATTTTAGAATCATATCATGAAGGCAAAGATCTCAAAACCTTCTTAAGAACTGCAAGATCTTTCATGTCTTCTCCAAAACCTTTAATTACATTTACAATTTCATCAACTCTAAGAAGATAATCAGAAATCTGCTCTTCTTCTTTCACTTTTAAACCTTCAATTTTTTCCTTGTACGTTTGTAACTTTTTCCCACGTTACCTTGGCATCACCTTCATAAACACTCTTTAGTTTGTCCTAGATACCTTAGCAGTTTGACAATGCATACTTTTGGCAAACTGTGGATTAGCCAAGGCACGGTGAGAAATGTGAACCTAGGACCTTCCATTTGCTGCTGGAGTGCTCTACCAATTGAGCTATTGGCTCCTCTTGGACAACCCATCGTCGGTCTGGGTGTGGCTTATTTCCACCACCCTTGCTTAAGCCATGTTGCAGGGGCTGGGGCTCCCAGCCTAGCTCTAATACCAATTGTTGGAACACGTTTGCCATTGTGCCTAAAGATTGACCTGTTAATGCCCAATACAAATGCCAGAGATAAATGGATCCACAGGAGGCGGTTAGTCCATGTCTTGAATCCGAAGGGGGACGTTGGCGATTAGTCCAACAATCCCCTCCTCAGTGTGACCAGAGGGGATTCAAACCCGTGACACAACTATGATACCAATTGTTGAAACATGTTTGCCGTCACGCAAAAAGATCGACCTGTTAACGCCCGATACAAATGCTATAGATAAACAGATCTATAGGAGGCGGTTAGTTCATGTCCCAAATCCAAAGGCGGATGTTGACAACTAGTCCAACAATATATCCTATTGAAAATGTGTGAACTCCTACTCAATGTATTAGGATCCTATCTAACAAATGAAGTCTAGATATGCACTAATCAAGCTCCATTAAGAAGGTAAAGAAAGGTAGGGCAGTACAGAAGGGAAAATATGGCAAGAGCTATCTTAAGAAAATAAGGGAAACATTTCATAGCTTTTGATTTAATTGCTTTCCAGTTTTAAATGCAGATATACAGAAAGAAGGGTCAAATCAAATCATTCATGCCAACAAAAACAGATATCCAAGGTCCATATTTAATTTTCACCTATAGTTTTTTACATGGGTGGGGGGCCAATTCATGAAGTAAGGATGGACAAACAAAACAATAAAATCAAACTTCACGCTTAAATGTCGATATCATTTGAATTGTGATCAATCACTCGCACTTAAGAATCTCATCCTCCCTTGTGGGAATTAATGTGATAGATTTAATGTCCTTTATCCCTTGCAGATTTATCAGGAAGGTTAATGAAATCCATCAAGACATGGGATAATATTGGAAAACTACTACCCAAATCAATCACCCGCAAGCTACTAGCATGAATGATTAAGAAAATGCAATGGCCATTTCATAGGTCACAAATTATGACTATTTTATCAAGAACCCAAATAAAAGCCAGCTTGCACCATTAGATCCAATTTTTTAAACATGAGATGACATCTTGTGACCTTTAAGAGTTTTTCAGGATGCATTGTTGTGGTGCAAGTTTGTGAAATACCGGTATGTGTGATTGATAAGTGTTTGTAAACAGATATCATGGCCTAGGTGAAGGTTAAAGAAGCAAGCCCTCCTGTGCCCTCAATCTGGTGCACATCTTGCTCCTATGCCATGGCATGTGATGATGTTTGTTTGGCACACCAATTTAAATGGAACAGATTGTTCCTGCTTGAAAGGGAATTGCTTTCCCAAGGTTTATATAACCTTATCCAGGGATATGTGGGTTTATATAAACAGGTATGTCTTATGTTTATTGTTTTGTTCAAGGTGCCTAGTTCGGTAGCTAAGGAAACAACAATTCCAAGGGTTGATTCCAATTTAAGAATTGACTGGTTCATACGAATCTGCAGAAATGTTCGTGATTCAATACTATTTAACACAAATGGTTTAATCTTACACAATTTTAACCAACACCAGATAAAAAAGTACTATCTGACAAGAACGAGATTAATAAACTGACCATTCTACACTTATTCAAGCTTTAAGTTCAAACCTGCTGTAATTCTAATTAATAAACTTAAGGATAATCCTAACTCTAGGATGATCGATTTCCAAAGAAAATAAACAATATAAGAAAACAAAGTCTAGAATGAGCATAAGTCATTTCAACAGTAACATCTGATTTTGTGAAGCAGATAAACCAGCACCCAAATCACTCTTAACTTATTCCATTTTCACAGAATCAAATGCTTAAGGCAGTGCTATCTTTTAGGAATTATCCTATTACTAAGACGTATTCAAAACCACCATATCATGTGTGCAAATCAAATGTACAAACTCCCCTGCATTTCAACACTTTATATTTACAATAAACCTCCAAATTTTGATTTATCACTCTCAGATGGATCACAAATATTTAGTCAAAAAATCTTATTAGTCAGTTTAGACAACCCTGTAACTTACACAATAACAAAGAAAGCTAACACTATTGAATTATATCAAAGTCTAATAAATAGAATGGATTTCCGATCCTTTGCATAAGTTCCATCTTGATGCAGACAAGACTAGGGGGCCTTACCAGACCACCCAGCCACACAGCCAAAGCAACACCAAATTCATAGAACAATGAACAACAATCTAAATTTTATTCAATTTTAGAAACAACCACAATTGTTACAACATTATCAAGACTTACAATCACTTTCTCCATTCATTATTCCTCCTTCAATTCCACATCCTCTTTGCATCTTCTTTCCATTGGCACTCATTCCTTCCGTCCTTTGCCATTTTCCTTGGCAGTCACCTTTCTACCATCTGCTTCAAAACCCTTCCAATATCTCTTCATCGGCCAACAACAACCTCACATTGTTTGCCTTTTCTTTGATGGTTCAATAGTTCTCTTTCTCATTTCATCCTCAACCTTTTCTCTAATGTCGAACATCTCAGCCAGTTGCAAACTTTACACCGGCCCATGGAAAGAACCCCTTACATTTGTCCTGCCAAGAACACCAAACAAATTGCATTTCATCTTCATATACTTCTTGTGGAGAAGTTTAATTTTCAGGGAATAAGAAGTTAAATTGTTAGCAGTTACATTACTGAATTGGGACAGGCAGTTCAATCAAAATTGGTCACATGGTGACATTTGCAAGATCTTCTAAAACACTTGATAGAATATTCTAGGCTTGTCAGAGAATTGGTACCTTTTAGGAACTCAATCGTTCAAAATATGTATTTTTGAGGATTTCCACCTCAGTAGGAACTTTTTTGTTTATCAATAGTTGCTTCTTCATTAAGAACTAGTTGATTTCTTGAAATCTTTAAGTGTTCATCCCTGTTTCCATTTTCCTTTCTATTGGGGGTTCCTGCCCCATGAGGAACCTAGAACTAGGCACTTTAATTGGTGATCCCTAATCCTTCACTTTTCTACCTTTATTAAGGATTTTGTTCTTGTTAGGAACCAGGCACCAAGAATATTATTGGAGATTCATCTCCAACTAGGAGCCACTTGAACTCATTAACACTTTGCAAGCTTTTGGTCGAAGATCTCGATCCCTTCAAGAGCCCAGACAAATCACTTGACAGGGAGGAACTTTGTGTTTCTCCTTTGCCGGGGCTTTTTCACAAGACTAGGAAGTTAGGAACTCTGTTTGAAACTTGTCGGGGGTTCCTACTTCATCAGGAACCAATACTTTAATGTTCAACTTAGTCTTTTTCATCTTCATTGGGGTATTCATTCGGATTCCCATTGGGAACAAAGGATCAACATCTTTTTGGGGTTTTCTCTCCAATGGGAACCATGAAATTCTCTCTTTGTTCCATTTAGTTGGGGGTTTTAGTGGGTGCGAGAACTGTTGTGGGTTCCCAAATCTAGTTGGACCTCCAACTGACACCCGTCGGAGCTTTTGGGTTCCTGCTCCACTTGGAACCATCAAAATCTGGTTAATGGAAAAAACCATAGATTGACTTATTGTAGATTTATCGGCGATAAGTAAACTTATCGCGATAAGTTCTGCGCGGCGAGAAAACACGTTATTTTCGCGCCTAACTTATCGCAAATAAGTTTGGCGATAAGTGACCAACTTATCGTGCGGACTGTGTTTATACGTTTTTGCTGGGGTTAAAGTTCATTTTTTACTTTTAGTTGCAAAACAGAGTTTGGAGAGGGAGAGAAAGGGTTTGGAGGAGAAAAAAAGGGATTTGCAGCATTATAGAGTGATTTGTTGTGGATTTAGAGCGGATTAACCTTGTCTTTGTGAGATACAACCTTTGATTGCGCATAAGAAAAGCAGAGGCAACACCAGCTGGTCCACTTGATTTAGATGACATAGATCCTTACTTTGATTGGACATCATAGGAGCAGCCTCCATTGTTCATAGAGGATGAGATCTATGATTTGGAGAGGCGGGCTATGGAGGAGGGTGGATTCGCAGTGGGATTGGAGGACATTGAGGAGGATGAGGACAGTGACACTGAGGAGGATTTAGATGATGAGGAGTCATTGCCACCATTAGCACCATCTACATCCAGAGTCGAGGTCTAGTCACGACCAGTTGTGCAGAGGGAGGAGGCACAGCCACAGCCACAGCCACATCATGATCAGACTTCTAGGGCTAGACTCCCTCCCACTCTAGTAGTTTTTAGAAGAGCTCGTGGGAAGAGGAAGATGTAGAGTTAGACTATTTTAATATTATACTTGACATTTGCTGAATGTTTTACAAAGACAATTTGCTATTTTAAGTTTTCTTTAGAGTTTAGAGTCTTTAGACTATCAGACTATGGTTACCAGCCATCAACATTCCACATGAGGATGCGATTTTGTACCATATTTGCATTTATATATATCTAGATCAGCTTGTTTGGTTTGTTTACTCATTTACTGACTCATTAGATGCATCTGCTTATTGAATTTTGCAAAAAAAATGCATTTGTAATTAAATTTAATCAAGTTTTAAAGTTTCCGATATTTTCCCGATAAGTTTTCGACTTATCTCCGATATTTTCTGATATTTTTTTTTTGCCCTCGGCGATGAGTTGCCGATACCGATATTTTGAACTATGGAAAAAACTACTTACAGCTGAAGACTTATCAGTTATTGGAGATTCCTGCCCCATCAGTAGCTTTTGAAATCATTAAGGACTTAGCATAAAGAAAACTTGTCAGTGATCTTGTAAAGAACAAGAATGATCGAGTGGAAGAGACAGAATTCTAACTTGGAAATTCCTGCAGTTCCCAGAATTTCGCAAACCTCCAACTCCATTCCTAACCAGGCCTCAACCTCTGATTGCTCATAATTTTGCCAAATTTTGTCCAATTTTCACTAAATTTGAACCATGGACACCCATTAAGCTCTTTAAAAAGATAAAGTCCTTATTTGACCAAAATCCAGTCCTGAAAAATGCCTTTGAAAGACCAAAATTAACCAAAACAACTAAAATTGGACTGGAAGATATAATAAAACCTAAGTTTTTTTTTTGGGTGATGCAAGATTGCCTATGGACCCGGATGCTATTGCATCAGACATGTCAAGTAAGAAGTTTTTTTGTGGGCATAGATTCACAAAATGGAGTTGAGTGATTGAACCACCCTTTTAAGTTGCAAAAAACTTGCAACGAACTCCACCACTGAAATAGGTACATTGAAAACTTTCTTCCTTCACCTTTTCCAACAGTTGGCTGGGACACAAAATATCCTCCACCAAGTATGCTCTTCAATTGTGTTTCCTCTCATGGACCTATGTCTTCCACAACCCGACCTACTCCAAACACTACTCCACTCAGCACTTCTCATTTGACCACTTTCCATTCTTCTTCCTCTCATGAGATTTAACTCACCAAAATCTTCCCTCTTACTCGATCTCATCTACACAATCCTCCACAACACCTGCATACAAATATATACTAACATAATCATGGAAATTAAAGATTTCTATCAGAACTCCTTTATAGTCCTTTACTTTCACCACTGGCTTCTCATCCATCTCTTCTTCTTTCTCATCACAACCTACCATCATGTTCTTCAAAAGACAAATCTATATTGTTGGGGATTTCCACCTCATTAAGAACTTTTCTATTTATTGGTAGTTCCTTCTTCATTACGAACTAGTTGATTTTCCAAAATGTTGAAGTGTTCATCACTGTTTCCTTTATTTCCTCTCTTTTGTGGCGTCCTATCCTATTAGGAACTTGGAACTAGCCACTATTATCTGTGGTTCCTAACCCTTCACATTTGTACCTTTATTGGGGATTTTGCTCTCGTTAGTAACTAGGCACCAAGAACCTTCTTGAGGATTCCAGTCCCAACAGGAACCACTTGAACTCATGAACACTTCACAACCTTTTGGTTTGGGGTTTCAAGCTCTTTAGGAACCAGATGGATCACTTGAATGATAGGAACTTTGTGTTTATCCTCTGTTGGGGCTTTTTCACAACACTGGGAACTTTGTTTGAAATTTGTCAAGGGTTCCTGCTTCATCAGGAACTAATACTTAAATGTTCAACTTATCCACATGGGAAGTATATGAAGATGAAAAGTGTTTTTTTTGGGGTTCTTTGTAGGACCAATTTAGAGAAAAGATGGACGATGGATTGATAAAGAGAAATGTTGAACCATCAGAGAAACGATGGACAATGTGAGTTTGTTGTTGGCTGATGAAGATATATCGACAGGATTTTGAAGCAGATGGGAGAGAGGTGATTGTCAGGGAAAATGACAAAGGATTGAAGAAACGAGTGCCAGTGGAAAGAGGATTCAAAGAGGATGTAGAATTGAGGAAGAAATAATGAATGGAGATAGTGAATTGTAAGTCCTGATAATGTTGTAATAATTGTGGTGGCTTTTAAAATTGAAGAAAATTTAGGTTGTTGTTCATTGGTCTATGAATTTGGTGTTGCTTTGGCTGTGTGGCTGGGCAGTTTGATAAGGCCCCTTGGTCTTTTTTGCATCACATGTGGGTATAAACAAAAAAATTTCTCTGCTTAAACACTAAATCATGGGTTTACTTTTTTGGGTCCAAAGATAATCAAGATCCAAGGAAATTTGAAGTATGACACATTAATAAACATCCCCTCAAAGCCTAGACTTCTTTGAAGTCTCAGATGGAAAGTAGGTTGGAGAGCTCGGAGCTCTCAAACTTCTCAAATAAAATGTTTCTGGGCCAAGTATAGAAAAATAGTTTTTTTAATTGATCCGAGAATAGAAGAAAATGGATCCTGAAATGACAACGGTAACCATGTCAAGGATTCAAATCAAGACTTCTAGGTATTGATTACAAACTTCTCAAATAAAATGTTTTTGGTTCAAGTATAGCAAAATAAAGTTTTTCATGATCCGAGAATAGAAGAAAATGGATCCTGAAATGACAACGGCAACCACGTCAAGGATTCAAATTAAGACTTCAAGACTTCTAGGTATTGATTAAAAAGAAGATCCCTGGTTTTCTCAAAGAAAATGAGTGTGTGTTTTGCAAGTAAGAACTTGAATGTGAGATGATTTCATTTGCTATCACATTTATAGGCCTTCAATGGATATTCATGCTTCTAAGTGTAAAGAACGTCAACTAGCCTTTAAGGCCTTGTTTAATTGGCAATTAATGCATCTTTAGTCAGCTGAAACTTCCAGTGCATCTATTTATCCAATTTAGCTGTTAGGGATAAATTTTGGATAGAACCATCCATAACAACTTATTTCAAGACAACAGTTCCATGACGTACAAAAAACTATTAACCTTTCAAACATGAGTCACATTCCTAAAAGTTCATCTTCTTCAATCATATATTTTATCCTCTATTATAGCTCTGACCAGCTACAAGGGTGACCAGAAACACACAAAAAAGCGTGTGATAAAGGTCCACATTCTATCTATATTTCTTCCCTTTTTACCATTTCATGGTATGCCTACTTACCACTATCAATTCCAGTATGTAAGGAAGGAAAAGAGGTTAAGAAATAAGAGATGTTCTAGATTTGCCTAAGATAACATTTCAAGTCCCTTAACCCGTTCTTCAAAGTCATGCGCACTC
Source organism: Thuja plicata (assembly GCA_018584345.1). Classification (NCBI taxonomy): domain Eukaryota; kingdom Viridiplantae; phylum Streptophyta; class Pinopsida; order Cupressales; family Cupressaceae; genus Thuja; species Thuja plicata. Next base: position 2,520,659 of record MU227101.1, read on the forward strand.
GTATCTACAAGAAAAGTGACTGAAATGTAAATAGAGTATAAGATGATTATAAACTTCACCCAGAATTTTGCACCAATCTAAGCCCACTGGATTTATTAACTAGCCAATGTCAAAGGGCAGTCTCCAACCTGTTGGCCACTGTGCCAATCAACTATCCCTACGGGGCAGAGGAGGAAGTTAATTCTCAGTGTTTTGATGCAGAAAATGAAGCTTTCTGCTGTTCATTTCAGTTTTCCTCTAATGCTGAACTGATATACAACCAACTGAATTTGTAGCTGACATGCCACCAAAATTTTCCCTCAAATGTCTCTCAAATCTGAGCTTTCCCCTCAAGGACAAGAAAAACAATTATCATAATAGGAACCACACAATCAGCTACATAGGCTTATCCATGGAGGCAAGAGAAATTGGTAAAGCAATGGGCAGTTCAACCCATAATATGCTTTTGTAAAACCCTCAAAATCCAAGCAATGTTGTCTATATAGTCTTATCCCAAAAGAGTCAACTAATAATTTTTTAATGTGGGTTTGCATGTCCATCAGGATGAATTTGGTCTTTGGGATTTTGGCAAAGATTTTCTAATAACGTGTAATTTTGTTGACATCATATTTTGTGTTTTGAGTGTTATTTTATTCCTTTTCTTGCTCTGCTTTGCTAATGTGCACTGAGTTTTGCAGGCTCGGCCTCTATTGGACCATGCACTTGAAGATGGAAACTTTGAAGGTCTAGCTGATCATGGGCTAGAAAATAATTTTGATAGGGATAAGATGTTCCGTATGTTAAAAGTTGCAGCTGCATGCATTTGTCACTCTGCTCAAAAGCGACCACGGATGGGACAGGTGAGTAAGCAATAAAACATTTCTAATGATAGCATGTGATTATGATTTATTCATTGCTTCCCTCTTCGTTTTTTTTTCTCAAGGTGTTGCGGGCATTGGAAGGTGATTCTGGAGACTATGACCTGAATAATGGTGTGAAACCAGGCCACAGTGCTCAATATGACTGTCCCGAACTTTCGTCATTAGTGAGGACATTCCATATGATGGCTTTTGGTGATCAAGAATATGACACTGGTTACAGTTTTCGCACTAGTGAATACATCCTCAATCCTGCTTCTAGCAGTGAGCTCCAACGAAGCATTGTGAATGAAAGCGCAGCCTCAAGATATACAATGGCAGAATCTCATTTTCCATTGTTTGGTCCATATGATGAACACACAAGTGTTGGGGAACTTGAAATACAGGCTATTAATAGGCCTCGTTCTCTCCTGGATGACACTTGGTAAATTATTGGGCATCATTCCACTTATTGGTTTGGCTGAACCCAGGTATGTATTATTGAAGTTTAGCTTTCTAAACTGTTTTTTTGGTTCTCCAAGCGGAATTGAAAAAACATCATTTAGAAAATTTCTAATAAGCAGTAATTTCAGTTGTAGCCGAATTATAACAGCAACTAATCAGAGGGATGAAGTTGTCGTGGTAAAGGTATTTGATACCTAAAATGACAGTTTGAAAGATTTGCTTTTAGCAGTAATTTCAGATCAAGCAGAATTGCAATAGCAACTAATTTAGAGTTATTTAAATTGCACCAGTCTAGTAAAAGTTATGGTAAAGTATTTTTTGAAGTTACAAAACATGCTTGGTTGTTCTTAACCTGTCATACTGTTATCTTATCTTATTGAAATGGTGATGCAGAGCATGTGAAGAAGGTGGCTGTTCTTAGGAATTTTTTTATCAGCCCTCAACTGTGGGAGTCTGCCCCGAGTATTATTATCATTGTTTGTAACTTTATCATCTATTTTTCAATCACTTGATTGTATTCAATTGCGGGTAGCAGCAAAACTAAAGTTCTTAGTTGCCTGACATGTATGGTATTGCATCAGGGCCCATCTTCATTCACTGTGCTCTTTTCTCAGGTTAAGTTGAAACTGACGCATAAATTTCACGCACTTAGACTTAAGCTGCTTGTACATATTCTTGGGTCTTGTGAGTGATCCCTATCATATTCCCTGGCCTAATGTTATCTTCTCCTATTGTTTGTAACAGCCGATGTTCAACCCAAAGTGGTTAAAGGCTAATTTATTAACGAAGTGTTAGTGTAATATCCCTTGCAATTCTGATTTTTAGTTTCTTAACCTGAGAATTTCGTCAAACACTTTGCACAAGGAATATAATGTTGTTCTCCATGCTGATTGTTTTTAATTGCCAAACTAAAAGAGATATG
>MU227101.1:2554266-2570538 GCA_018584345.1 Thuja plicata
GCAAGATAAGAATAAGACAAACCCAGTTGAGAAATGCACTTGCGCCATCTCTAGCAGTCCTTAATGAGAACATCAAACAGATTGATGACACCATGGTGACATATGATCAAGGTCCTTGCATGGATCTAATAACAATGGAGAAGCTGACATATGCTCTATGCACGCATCTTCAGACAGTTGATGCAATGAAAGTATTTTGGCAGAAAGAGATCCAATCTCTTCAAATTGTGTACCCTGAAGTTTACATGGAGTAAGTATGCAGAAGAATTACAAGTTTTTGAACACCTTTGTCATTAATGTCAAAGGGGGAGTGATATAGAATGTGTATATGCGAAGAAGTATATGTATATATCAATAAAATATTATGATATACAATCATTTTTTGTGTTAAGTCATTTTGAGTAACTTGGCCACATTCCTTTGTTGCCATAAATGAAAAAGGGGGAGATTGTTGGCAAGTTGACTTCCTGAGGATGCATGACTCATTTTGTGTTTTCATCATGGCAACTAAGTCATGTTTAGTTTCTGTCATGAAAGATAAAATGACTAAGTATGGAAAATAGGGCAGACAAAGTTACTCAACGATTAGCACATCAGCGCACGTGCAAGAGATCAATTAAGCTTATGCGCGTTCAACTATATGTTGTATGACATGTGTACATGCTACATCCATACATGCATAGTACGGAACAACAATACGACAAAGTTACAAACAGATCAGTAGACCAGCAATCCAGAAGACAAAGCATGGAAGCCGACTACTGTTTTGATCAGCATGAATTACTTTGGAATGTAAAGGATAAGCGCCTTTGGTTATATGTTTGTAATAATTTAATTAGCATTGTAGTAAACACGCATGAGCTGAATTGTTCGGAAGAATTGTATATTTTGTTTTAGGGCCGACTAGAGTTTTGTTTTAGGTCGCGCCTATTTGGATATGAACATATAAGTATGTAATGTAAAGTTATGTTACAAGCGTCGATGATTATGTAAGAGGAAGATACAGAAGAGCAGTATAATGAAGTCAGTATATGATATAGCTCTTTAAGAGAGTAAGAGAATTCGCACATACACAGAACTGATCAGACAACAGTGTCATCATAGCAGTTCATTTTGATATAGTGTATACCATCATTCAGAAGGTTGTAGCCTTCATCCTATTGGGCAGTGAGCCATATACCTTTAACAGGGTTTTGTAAAAGACTCCTAACATGGTCAGACCTTTAACTAGGTCATTGTACTCATATTGTAAAGACTGCTTCTAACAGGGCAAAGGAACTTTAACAGGTTCATTATACCTAGTACAATTTTTTTGGGTACTAATTCCCATCGGGGTTTTCCTTTGATCAAGGTTTCCCCTTTATCATATCATGTGCTATGAGTTTTTATATTAAGATTCATTCAATGTATGTTTGATTTATGTTTAAGTTGTTGAAAAGTAATTAATTGACAAACACTGATTCACCCCCCCCCCCAAAAAAANTTCCCCCCCCCCCCCAAAAAAAAAAATAAATTTTTTTTCAAACTTATTTGATTTGGTACTAATATTTATTCAATAAGATAATAAATAAAATTGAACTTGAAAGCTCATAAAAACATCATACACAATGAACACCAAATTTTACATGAAAAAACCCAAGATGGGAAAAACCACAGAGAATGCCAATTCTCAATAATGAAAACACCAGTTATGGTGACACCTGTTAAGGTGATTTCTATAATGAAGGCTCACTGCCAAGATGCTCATTGCTAGTAGAGCTAACTACACAAAATACAAAAATTACATATTATAAAAAATCTCACAAACAAAATATGAATTGATGGAGCCTCATCTACACATGCGTGAATTCAATTCCAGTTAAGAGCACGGTAACTATCTGTAGTAGATTCAGATAGGAATCAACTACAAAAATCCTCCACTACCTCTTCTCATGAGCTTTGTATGTTATATCTCCCTATGCTAACTATCTTTTTTCTCTTTCGCATAACCCCTATGCTCGCCTTCACACAAATTTGCACTTTTCACATCTGTTATCCACAACCATATCAGAAACCTAAAGGATGATCGCTCTCTTTCTCTCTCTCTCTCTCTATATATATATATACATACATGTACAAATGATATAACTCCACAATGAGTTGACCTAAATTAAACATCTCGGCTTGAATAACAATATTAAAATATGCATTAAAGCTTAGCACGCTAACATCAGACCCAAAAGATAGGTCGCACATTAATATCTTCTTTCCACATTACCACGAGACCCATATATAGGTCATATATAAGATAAGTTTGATACAAATCATAGTTACTGAGAGATATTGAATATTGAAGTACACATGATATATTTTGGTGCCGATGGGAATACCACAACCAGGACCATGTCTAGATATCATCAAATTCAAAACCAATTAGAAGAACATGAATGATTACATCCATGACATACCAAAAAATCTATAACATACTGCATGCATATCTAGATAGCAAGAATACCTAGATTAAGCTTTTGAGCACAATAGCCAAAACCAAAGGAATGATCTTCATTATTCTGCACTAACTGACTTCCACTGTAGTTTCCAAAAAATAATTACTATTAGAATCATATCAAGGATCAAATCCATACAACTAATCAACTCGACATACTGTAGGATAGATCAATACTTCACATTCAGAGCACAACATTCCAGATCATAAACTTTGACATCAATGCCAACAATGCCATATCATTTCAACGGGTGAAACACAAGTAAATTGTCAGGTACATTGCTTTAATGACCACCAATGTTTGGAGATGGACCACTTACTAAATTTGGAGCAAGAATAGTTAACAATCTATATTATCAACAAGTGAGGGAGATTCATTCATATTGGTGTTAGTGAATTTATTACAAAATAAGAAACCATCTTTATCAACAAGTGAGGGGAGAGACATTCATATCATTTTCTTGGAATGCATATAATTATAAAATGTGGGCATCAAATGTATCATTTCTGGTTTTCCCCCAAGGTTGGTTAAACTGCACAACAATTTTGTATTGCATATGATGTGTTGGAAACCCAAATTTCCTAGGCTATATGAGCATAGAAAGAATTGACAAGATATATTTCCTCGAAAAGTTCTTGTAGGTTTCATCCCCTTTAATTGAGTGAACACTCCGTTTGGAGTAAACAACTATGCCTTGTTGTATATCAACTAAGATGTGGCTTCCAAAATCCTTGGGAAGGTAGTAGGACTCCTAGATACTTGATGAAAACTTTTACATTGCATAGAATTGGACAAAAATAATACATTATTCCTATTCTAGTATTTTGTTTGACTGAAGGCTTATGTGGGTGCTAAATTCAAATGCAGACAAAAAGTTGAGTCATTCATAATATGGATCCATGAAAAAGTAGAGCACAATTTGTAGAACATTTGTTGAATTGTGTAGGTCTTTTTGGCAATTGTACGAAGTTATTGGGTTTGATAGTGGTTTTTATGTAACTACTAGTTTTTAAAAGCAACGATTTCATAACATTTGAGGTGATTACACAACTTGTAGAATGCACCAATTTTTGGTTTGGTTATGTGTCCAAAGAAGGATTGGTGACATTTGAAATGTTATATTTTTTTTCCTTTTCCATGTTCTTTCACACACCGTTTTGACTCACAAAAGCATGAATACACATTACAAATATGTTTTTTTGAGAAAAGAAATTTTAATTGGAGGATTTGAGGTAAACTTTGAGAGAATTAATATCTTCTAGTTGGACTGTTCTTAAGTGAACATGAAAAAGTGTTGGAGAGCTATTGCAAGTGATCTTGTAATGCTTGTTAATTACTGTGGACACACATATCCAAACTCTAACTAATACATTTTTAAAAATCAATGCATGCCACATGGTAGAAACACGTAATGCACAATAGGAGTTGTCACCTTGTGCAATGACACTTGGTATCAACAATTCATATAGTATATATGTCAATGAATGGTCATGAAGAGTGGTAGGATGAGCAAGGGAGATGGCTCATCCCCATATGGAATATTTGACTTGCTCAAATGAGAAGGTTAGGAATGAATAAGAAACTAGCAGGAGTGGCAACTAAATTGGTGTTAGCCCAATGGTAATAACCAAACTCAACAAAAATGTACTATGTGAGAGATGAAGGGCATATCCCTATATATAACACTACTCTAAGAAAGAAGAAACAAATAACTGATGATCTTAAGTTATTTGTCCTATCACAAGAAAAAAATTATTTTCTTACAACTTATTAGTCATTTGTTTTCTCATTCATTTGAAGAGATTAACTAATGTGTATATTAAACAAGAAGTTTTAACTCCTCAGCTTAAATTGTTGACCTAATTTCCCATCAATTAAGATTCTTGACAATTAACATTTTTAGCCATGGTTAAAGAAGCCCATGTTTATGGATATGTCGAGGTCATAGGTGTGCACACACACAAAGTTATGTGAATTTCCATGAAGAAAAGTTTGGCATGAGATCATGTGTAATAACATGCGATGACACCATGCCATGAGTAAGGCACACATGATGAAGAGGAAAATATGAAAGTTGCAAAGACTATGAAGGCACACACAATGTTCCCAAAGGTTTCTTGTGTGACTGCATTGATCATTCACCCTATATTGAGAAGCAATCAACTCCATTGCATCTTTGATGAGATGTTGAAAGTGAACACACAGAGACTGAAGATTGTATTTATTTTCTTGATTTTTGTAATGTCTCACCTCTTATGCCTTGCATACAGACCTCACCATTTTTACTTGCAAAGTTTGAGAAACACCTTTGTGTTGTCTTCTTTCATTTGCGTCTTTAGTTTGGTTTCTGTTACAGTTGTTCCTTTTGAGGACCTTTTCCTTTGTGTATCTTGTCTCTTTTTGTAAAATCTCAAACTTTCGAAGTTCTTGGAATTCCTTTAGTTCCCATTGATCTATGAGTCTCAACGTGAACCTAGAACCTAGGTTTTGCATGACTCCCAAAACCTGTAATATAGATGATTTTTTATTGGGTTTAAATTTTATTAGCTCACAAAACATGTGACCACCAAAATCCAACTTCCTTTTTTATTTGAATTTAAACAATCTTATTAAATTTTTTGAATTAATTAGGGGATTTTTATGATTTGCGATCACTTTGAAATATATGATAAAGTAAAAAAGTGAGAGTGAACAAAAAAATGGATTAATATTGGATGTAAGAGACTCCCCTTACACACCCACACAGATGCTCTGTTACACTTGATAAAGGGTTACTCTACCCAACATTCAGACATAGCATAACAAAGAGCATAATATAAATTTGCATGAAACAACTTCTCTTCTACTTCTCAATAAAATGAAATATGAATTCATCAATTATAAAATATTAGCCACTTAGGCTTTAGAACTCTAAAAGTTGGAACTACTACTCAACCCTCAAATGAAGAAGAATTCTTCTCAACTTTGAATGGTCATTTAACTTTGAATGATTCACTCAACTTTGGATGATGAAACAACTAGCCCAAGCCTCAACTTATAGCAATTTTTGGTTCATATTGGAAATCCCACGCTCTGCCTTGATGAGAAACACATGGCTATCAAGAAAAGAAACACATACCAAATAGATGACTCTTCAACTTCTCCAAAGGGGCACCTAATGTCGTCTCTTCAATTTTCCAAAGTGGTTGCCTAAAGAGTGCCTTTTCCCATTCTTTTTGTAACTACCCAAGACATGTGTAGCTTGATTTTTCCCCTTCATCGAATTATTTCCAAGATGGGGATTTTCTTGATTTCATATTATAAATAATAGAAATATGTGCTCTCTTATGAAAATTACATTTGCCTTGAAACCTAGACCACAAATACTGAATAATTTTGACTCCCTATGTCCCTTTGGACACTTTCCAAGGTACATGGAAACCTATAGATGCTTGCATTTATTTTAATTCACTTAATCTTAACATAAAATTAGAGTTATAATATTTTTGGATGATGTGAGATTGCTCTACACCCTTGAATGCTCCTGCATCAATATTACAACATTTTATGGGCCTAATGTGACAACAAAATTTCAAATGATATTTTCTTGATTTTCTAGATGTGTGAAGATGACATGTAGACTTGAAGAATATAAAACTCTTTTCAAGGAACTCTGAAACATTTGTTGCACATGTGAAAGAAGTTGAAGATCTTGGAACAACAACACTTGCCGAGATTTTGATTCAAGTGTAACCTTTTGAAAGGGGGAAAACTAAAGAGGAATTAAAAGTGAAGTAGTCTAAGTGGATTTTTTGAGCAATTAATTTAGGAAGAGATGAACATAAAAATTAGGTTTTTTTAAAGTTTATTTTTAGAAGTCTAGTTTTTTCAAACATTCAATTAGAAAGGATAATTATAGATGAAAAATAAAACACACGCCAATCTAAATTATACATGTTGATTAATCTTAGTAATTCATTTTTGTAAGCATAGATGCCTTCTCCCTTGAAAGATAATTTATGTAAGAATGTGCATGCATGCATATTGGTCTACTATTTATCTACATTCATGGAGAAATAATAGTTAGAGATATACCAAAATTTGGTGCTTTAATGACAATTTTCAATTCTAAGCTATTCAAATTCCTTTGAAGATTTCATTAACTTTGTGACATTTTGATGTAATTCGGTTAAGTAAAGTTTGGTTATTTTTCAAATAGGTTTGATCATATCTGCACCATTCTAGTATAGTTTCAGAGTGTTATGAATTTCTTCTTTCATGTCTTTTGATCTTTATTTTATAAACTCTTTAAAATTAGGATACTATAACATCAAGTAGTGAAGATTAGTTATCATTGTTGCAAGGTGTGTGCCCTTGGTCTCCTTGTGATGTGCAATGCAATACTTGGGTTCACAACATGGCTTAACCACCTCTCATGTTCTATAAGTCTAGTGATTTTATCGGGAATTAACAAGTTGATCTTGGTGCAACAAAATCCAACAATTGGCATCATAGCCTAGGTCCCAAATTGAATCCAGCGCTTGCGCTTGAGGGGGATTATTAGAAGGTGTGTGCCCTTGGTCTTCTTGTGGTGTGCAACGCAACGCTTGGGTTCACGACATGGATTAACCGCCTCCCGTGTTCTACAAGTCTAATGGTTGTATCAAACATTAACATGTCAAACTTTTGGTGCAATGACAACCAACAACCATATAATGATCGTGAACTTACATATTGTTAGATCCAAGAGTAGTGAAACATAGTTTTAGGGTTTCAACTATTGTAAATTACTTTATCATAAAAACCCAACCTTAAATGTGTGGATTTAAGAGTTTGACCATATCCATTTGATGTAGAAGCATCATTTAAATTTTGTTCTAGGTTTGCATTAAGTATTGCACTAGGTGTTAAAATACATGTTAGGAGGTATCTAGACTCTGGATAGATTTGAATAAATAATAAATCATAAATTTCAAATTTTGGTATGTAACTCAACCCCAAGCATACTAATCAAGGATTTTAATGCCTAGATAGTGGATTATGGTTTGTATGAGTGTGGGGTAGGTATGTAGGAGTGTTATAATACTTTGAAAAATATTGGAAAAAGTTTCTTTTCATGATCTTTTAAATAGAAAGTTAAGTTTTTTTGTTGTAGGTATGTTGGCATGGTGTGAATAGGGGTTGAGGTTTTAGACCTCCTTTTTTGCAAAATTAAAGAGATTTGAAGTTTTTTGTCTAATCTTATTGTCAGTGGAGTATTTAGTTAGTTTTTCATCACTCTCTAGGTGAAATGGATTAATTTTAGTCATTAAACTTGATGATTTTGGTCATTCCTTCATACATGTTTGTATAAGTGCATTTTTTGGTACCTTTTTATTTGAGAAACAACGAGTTTAAGGCATTGTGTAAAATTTTAAGAACTCCACTTGGTGGCTGGAGATGTCAAGGATCTATTTAGAGATAATGTATTTGGTTAGACATCTTGAAACCAAAATTAACTTGAAAATTTAATTTTTTAAATATTCACTATCTTTTCACAACCCTACTTAGGGTAGAAAGGAGGAATTTGGAAATTTTGGGGCTAAAGATATCCCCAAATGATGAATTGGGTCTATGGCTATATGTCAACCTACTTCACTTGATTTTTTGCCATTTTGGCTACTTCACTTGGTTTTGTGGCATTTTGGCATGTGTGAGGGTGTTATATCTCAAAAACTCAATCTTGGAGACCTTAAGGGCTAATTAGGATGGATACATGTCCATTTTGAAGGGTTTACATTTTAGATTGGAGGTTTCCATTGTGGGAGTTGAATCTCCATAAAGGGGTATTTTAAAGTGTGTTTAGATTTCTAAGAACCTCCATAAAAAAATCATCCTATCAAATTTGTCCTAAATCAAGGCTATAGGGAGAGAGAATTTATCAAATAGGTACATTGGTACCTAAGTAGACCCTATAGCCAAGACCCATCCATTCATCTATTCATGCATCCATCATTAGGTTTTGAGCTTCTCCCTCAATTTACCTTAAGGGGGTTTGTTGGAGTGATTAGGATATTACCTTAGTAATTAATTAATCAATCATAAATTACTTAGATCCTTTATTACTTTATTACACTTAAGATAAACTTAGGAGTGCTTTTCTATATTTAGATTGAGCTAATTATATGTCAAGTTGTCTCAAGTCATATAATTAAGACACTTGTTATGCTCTAATTTAACCATCTCATAGGTTTTCATTTAGGGATTTATCTTTATCCTTTTATAAGCATTCATTGTAATCGAGTCCAAGTTTTATTAAATCAACACATGCATATCAATCATGCTTGCTTGGATCAATCTATCTCTCAAGATTGTATAGCATACACTCAAGACTTGTTCTCTTTAGACGTGATAGGCATTTTGGTTGTAGGTGATTTATGGGAGTTGTGGTGTTAACTATCAACGCCAACATAAAAATAATTTTATAATTTTTAATCTATCTTTTCAAGAAAAGACAATACTCAAAGTAGCTACATATGTAAACTTATATAAGATAATCAAAGTGCGATTCTAACATACTTCTATTGTATCTACTTCTTATTTTTGTTCAACAAAGGAATATTTCTCTTAGAAATTATATTAAAAGCAATGCTAGAGGTTGTGTTCACATTATTTATTGGAGCAATAAGGATACAAATGAACTTTGGTTTATTGGTTCTTACGTGTATATTTTTGTTATACTAAGTTCCAATTAAATTCATGTGATTTATGTATGATTATGCACATCATTTCTCTCTTTGCATTTTAGGATATGATTTATCAAGTAAACGTGATGCTTTTATTTTTTCATTCAAGTATTTTTTTTCTTATGTTTGAGTGATATTTGGTAGATATCTCTTTGATTTATTAAGTGTGTGAAATTCTATGCAATGGTGGTGCTCTATTTGAGACTTTGTACTCATACACTCTATTTTAATTCTAGGTGTTTCTTTAATTTTAGCTTGTGTATTTTTCTCTCGTTTTGGTTAAAAGAATACCCAAAAAATAAAAAAGCTCATATGAGTGAGCTTCCCCTCTCAAATGTAGAGGAAGATTGTTAAATTGATAACAATCTATTCAAGTGTTGCAAACATTATCATTGCTCATTCGGTGAGTTAAGTTGGATTACATGAAAATATTATAGTGATAAATTTGTTTGCCAGCACTTATGATGCACAATGACACCGTTGACCAAATTTAAAAAAAATAGAAAACACAACAGATTTTCACAAAATTTTCAATATTTGTTTTTCATGATCTACATATTTTGTGGTGAAAAAACCACAAAAAAATTGCAAAAAAACCAATATGTTTTCGTAAATCTGAAAAAAAAAAGTTTGACCTTTTTTCAACCTTTGATACATTTTACATAGAGATTAGCCGCTGCTAAATGTTATAACATAGAATATTAATAATATTTACTAAAAATGGTGAGTGAAAGACTTAAAATAGACATTACGAAGAACCCCAGCCGCCACTCCAATCCTACAAGATATTGTAGAATTTGCAAGGGAATCCACCACAACTAGAGACTTTATCCTAATCATTGTAAACATTACTTCATAGAAATCAACAATAAAGAGAATATAATTACGTACACTTAATTCAATGAAAAGAAGAAAGCCAACAAGAAATAACCTCGAGTTAGTGCAAAAGTGGTGATGTTTGGGAGATTATTCGGAGCCTCAAATACAGTCATAATGCTTCACAAGATCGTGAAGGATATTTGAAATTTACTTATATCATATTATGCTAATATTTAAATTATTTTAATACTTACGTAGTAAGAAAAGCTTAGTGCCAAAAACTTATGAAATGAAACCTATTCAATGCGGTGAGCGTGGATCGAACACGCGACCCGCAGAGGTAGACTATTGTGGAATCGTACTATATTCTTTAAAAAACATTTAATGTAATCATTTTTTAGTAAAATTATTGACATATTGGAAAAAACTGTTGTGGCGCCCGTGGCCTAATGGATAAGGCGTCTGACTTCTAATCAGGCGATTGTGGGTTCGAGTCCCACCGGGCGTGTAACGTTTTACTTCTCTAAGTACTGTTTATACCTTTTGTTTGCTCCAAGGCCCAAACCAGACGCCTGCACTCATGCTGGAATACAATACTACGCCCTTCGTCTTTGTTAAAGATAGAAGCTCTAAAACTCAAATAAAAATTCGAACATCTAAATTTATTGTGGAAATTTCTACTCAATTTTCATGTGGATCAATCAAAATACTATATTTATTGGTACAAATAGAAAAATTTCTACTCAATTTTCATGTGGATCAATCAAAATACTATATTTATTGGTACAAATATGTTCACATCAACATCAAATGAGGATGTTGACTCTTTACAAAGAGAGGCTAAAAAGGCCACTTACGATTAGCTAGTCAAGAACAAACTACTTATGACTGGGGAAATTTCCTTAATGAGATTATCAATGCAATAAACAAAGAGTTGATAGTAACAAGCTATTTACCAAAGGTTGGAGCGTAAGAGAGCAATAGACAAAGAAGGGTTTACGCGGCCAGAGGGGGCCACACTAGCATCAAGAGATGGAGTACCATCCACTGGGCCTGAGGAGGCCATGCCAACAACTTGATGCAAAACATCATCTTGGGAGGAATTGTCATCAACTCGTGAAGGACTAGTCATCAGAGGATGAATTAAAAGGTAGGACAATTATGTGATCACCATTAACGTTTTCCACAAAGTGACATCACCTTTATGGCGTGAGAGAACAATCTATAGCTAAATGACTAGTAGAGAAGCACCGACGACATCGAAAGGGGAGACCCTCATAATCCAATGACTAAGTCCATGACTTATCCCCAACCATGAGAACGACATCCCCAAGAAGAGGTATGCAGATGACATGGTTGCTTGTTATCTTCAATCTCTAATCATAATTGTTAAATTGGTCCATCTAGGGGTTTCATCGAAGGAAAATCAATCCTTGTGTAGTTAATTTTCCAAAGTTATTCCTAAATACAACTAAAGCAAAGTATAGACATTTAAGTGAACCACAAATTCAGTAGAGCGCTTTGTAGTTGTAGAAATGATGCACAATGACAAACAATTAGTTTTTAGATCTCAAAGCATTCATCTAGTCATTAACAAGTTTTTACACAGTAGCAAATCACTTAGCTAAGCACCTTTATTTTATTTGTTTAACGCATAACTCTAAGTAGTTATTTTTGTTGACTCGCAAACCCCCTCACTCTTATATACCTTTTATGATTTATCTTTAAAAAAAAATCTAAGGTTTATTATAAGTGAAATGCATTCTACTCCTTTTTACCCTTGGTTTAAGCATGTAATCACACATCCTAATCCATGTTTCCTCTTCTCACATATGCAACTTAGAAGATATATTCATTCACTTTTAACCAACAAGCCAAACGTTATCAAGAAAACCTCAACAACTCTCATGTTCTTGCTTTATAGAAACAAGCATGGACAAAACCACTAAGTGGTATTACATAAATCATGTGTCCACTAAACCATGATTTTACAAAACCTTTTCCCCTCAATTCTCTTTTGGTATTAAGTTTTTTTGTACTATGTTTTTCTAATATGCGATTCATATTAAATATTTATCTCAATGCTACATACAACAATAACAATGTAATAAAGAATTCCTTGTAGCAATAGATATATAATTGATGCAAAAACTGCATAGGGGGAATATTAGGCCATTGGCAACTTAATCAAACTCTATAATGCATATAATCTTATTTAGACAACGTAAGACACTAAATACGGTATAAGTAAATATGGATATCATTATATTTAGAGGTTAAATTTATGATATTGTTTTAATTAGTAGTTCAAAAATCTTTTTGGATTTATTAATGGTTAGTTTTATATTAGAAGTTCATTGATACATGAATAGTGAAAATACAAATCCAGTTATATGATAGATATATTTAGATATATAAATGAAGAATAAGTTTAAAGAGAAGAGAATGTAAATTTTTTATAATGTAAATTTTACGTAAGAATATTTAGAGGCATGAGAGTCATCTTGTACTACTAAAAAAATATTTAATTTTGTTTAGTTTGAAAAATACATATGAAGCTCATTTCTTCTAAAATGTCGTGAAGAATGATTTAGAACTTTTAAATTTTTTTTTTTTTTGAAATAATAGGGCCTCAATTTTTAGTATGTATGCATTTGAGCTGGTGATAGAAACCAATGAACTATGTCACAAATTTGTACCCCGGTGCAATTTTCCATTTCATAATTTCTCTACCTTAGCCTAAGACACAAAATTTCATGTCACCCATCTACCCTATTCATTCTATTTTACCATTATCCAATCAGAATTATGGCCACACAGCCTGGGCGATACAAGATGTGTGCAGATTGCAAAGACGTTCGCACAACACACACTTGTCTATAAATCTGCATACATGCAAACTGTGCTTGAAATGTTATGAACTACCACCTTGCAATTGTAACACCTGAATCTACTGCCCACCGAAGCGAAATTTTGAATTCCTCCATTATAATCCCTATTTTTTCAGCTTCATTGAGTGTTCTTCACAATTTTGCAACTCTTCTTGATCATTCTACATAGATTTTTCATTTCATCTTGAGGCTTGTCATCATATTTTTTGTGCTTTCCATTGCATTGGCAACACGTTGGATATTTCATATTCGTCACTAGGGTTCTATCTTGTTGAGGGGAGTCCCTTTACTTCATCTCATTCGTGTTCATGATAGCATATCACTTTCTCTATCTTTCTGTAGCACATTTATTGTTCATTTATCCTTTCAATACAATTATCTACCACTTTTTTATCATGTCTAATTGGCTATTGTGGAGGTGGAAACACCAAAACAAGGATCTCATTGAGGCAAGTCTCCAAACAACCACCTCCAACATTTTTCTTTATTTATGTGTGTGCAGGTTTTTAAAGGGGTTGTGTGTGAATAATCATCTGCATCAAACGTCGATTTTGGTGTCACCTTTTCCCTCTCTTCCATTTATCATTATTTTCATATTGTATTATAGTCATAGTCTCTATTATTTTGTTAGTGTATCATTTTCTATTCTGTCTCTTTAGTTAGTTTCTATTAGTTTATTGCATTTTGTATTTTCCTCTATATGGGATGTATATGCATCACACTGGCGTCTCATACCTATGCTATTATCCTTGACCCTCATGTACGTCTTGAGAAGCGCATTCACGAAGTTTAATACTCTATTCTCGTAGTGAGCTCTTTCATTTATGATAGAAAACATTTTTATCTTTCGGTCTCTTTGAGTTATTTTCTTTTATATGCAATATCCTAATTATGTTTTATCACACTTGACTTCATAGTTAGTTAATTCCTCTTAATGACTCTAGCTATCTTAGTTTTAAAACCTTTTTTTATCATATTAGCGTCTTGATCCTCTAGCTCACCAGAGCGCTAGTAGAAGTGAGGTGGCGCAAGGAAAGGTCCATCCTTCAAGACTCTAATCGGTCTTGAGGTTGGTTCAATTTTTCCTTCACATTATGTTGAACCCGACATGAAGATTACGTTTGTAAATATCTTCTGACCATTTGGATGTTGTGAATTCTTATGAGCTTCACGACCCATACCACTTCAGGGACTATTGTGCAAAGGTCTATGAGATGTAGTGTTTGGCATTTGGTGAAGATGATCTGTGTTTTGATCATAGTATTGTATTGAGGTATTATCATTGTTGGCAAAATGATGCCTTGGAGATGAGAGATCAGTTGTACCGATGGTGATGGTGATTCAATTGAATAATTGACTAAGTGTACAGTCAATCAGGTAAAGAATAGTGAGCGACAATCAAGCGATTGAATCTGGATTCATAGAACGAGTTAAGGTGTGTGATCATCTACAAAGGTATCTCTACCTACGTCTAAGATTGCATCAGTTAGTTTGAAGAATTGATCGAGTTATTGAAGATTCAAGTGTCACTGGAAAGAAGAACAAAGGATAGTTAGAACAAGTTTGATCTGATCAGTTTGACGATAGTTAATGATTATTTGCGACCTATTTTATGTTATATTGACTTTATTGGGTTGACCAATATGTTTTGGCGGGACCGGATTTTAATTTTAGGTCGATGAGTAAATATTTTAGGTTAAAGGCTGACTTGCATAACTTATTATAAAAGAAGGATGAAATTGTGATTTAGGGTTACAATTTTAGACGTTGTGATTGGAGTTAATGTTTTTTTGGATTTGGTTGATGTCTAAGGCGGAACAGTGATCAGAGATGAAACATATCTGTCAGACAGAAAGGTCATATTCAGATTAGACATTCTTGAGTCTATCTCAAGGCAAGCCCTAACAGGTTTGCAAGTTGGACTCCTTTAACAAGGTCGCTCCTGATAGGGTGGGAAGGATCTTTAACAAGATCTGAAGTGTAAAATCCTCTAACCATGTAACTCTTAGAAGGAGTTTTAAATCTCTTAATAGAGTAGTCTTTAACAAGACTTGTTATCTTCTAACCAGGCTAGAATACTCTTAACTGAATATACCCCTAACAAGGTTATTGTAACAACTCCTAACAGGGAAAATTTATTGGTGCACTAGTAAAAATTTTGGATACCATTCCACACATGGTTTTCTCCCTCTAAAAATGGTTTCCACGAGAAAATATTGTGTGTTGTGTCTATTTGATGTGAATGGTTTATGTGTTAAGTTTCTATGTGTTATTTTCTTTTGCCTGTTGGATCTTGTGGAAGATAGTTAAGTTTTGTTTTAGATTTGTGGGTGCATTGGTTCACCCCCCTCTCTCAGTGCCTTTTAACACTAACAATTGGTATCAAAGTCAAGTTTCCTTAAACAAGTATAACAACTCGGGTAGGATTCTTAGAGAAGATATGGAGGGTTTGTTGAAGAGGCGACTTAAAGAAGCTGAAATGCTCATTCAGGAGTTGAAAAATCAACTGAAGCAGTCAAGAGCTAAGAGACAAGAACAAGTTGAACAACTTTGCGAGAGTCATGATTACATTGAGAAATTTTATGAAAAAAGTGGATCTGATGAATCTGAAGAATCCCCAGAAGCCATGACTATTGAGATTGAAAAGATAAAAAAGGATAAGAAAAATATCTGAAGAGAAACAGAAGCCCAATCAGTCAAAATGAGTGAAGAATTGGAAGCAATAAGATCTGCAAAAGATGCAAGAAAACTTGTAGAAGATGCCCTAAAAGCCAAAGATGAAACCCTAGAGGCTAAAATGGAAGAACTTTTTAGATCTGAAAAAAGAGGTTTCTACTTGGTTACACTGGTAAGACTACTTTTGTGTTGGAAATAATGGAAAGTGTGTACTGAGAGGGGAGGGGTGAATCAATACCTCTAATTTTTTTAGTTAATTAACCTTTAACCTTATGTAATCAAATCTTTTCTTTACCGATCATATCTGTGTTAGTAATAACTGAGAGGGGGGGTGGGGGGTGAATTAGTGGCCTCAAAAATTTATCCTTTAAACTTTAATCCACCAATTAATACACCTCAGATTATTAAGTCCCTACAAGATGTATGCATTTGAAATACTTGAAACAAATGACTATCTGTCGGTTTACCTTGTCTGTCCTTCTTCTCCTTGATAACCGATAAGCAGTAAAACTTATTTACCGATACTCAGTAAATATGCAGAGTATACCAATCAATCCATAAATGCATACGTGAAATGTAAAACAATAAAGTAATAAACCATACACACATAACACAAGGATTTTAATGTGGAAACCCTGTTAAGGGAAAAACCACTGGGACCGGTACCCCAAATTTTCACTCTTCTGAAGTGAGCCC
>MU227101.1:2577801-2610379 GCA_018584345.1 Thuja plicata
TGTAGTTATCTTCTTGCCAATTGTATAAATCATCTTTAAATCACTTACTTAACTATGGTCGAATAAAACAAATAAAACAACCAGTTAAGTCTATCCTTAAGCTCTGCCAGCTAGATATTTTGTCATTATCTGATCTCTCTATTCTGTTAGTCAATTCTGCAGTTCATCACCGGTGACAACTGCTAGTTCCGTCGGTGCAACTTCAGTTAGCTTCAGGATCTCCGTCTGTCGGGCATCATTGGATCTTTCTCGTTGGGCAACACTATTTTTAGTTCGTCGGGCATCCTGTGATTCTGCTTCGTCGGGCAACACTATCTTCTGCTCGTCAAGTATCACTGTGACTTTATCTCTGTCTTTACCGATGGTGTGCACTCCGCCAGTGTGGTCTGTCACTTAGTGAATACTTGAATTTTATGCATTGCTGAAAGCATAACCTCTATTCCATTGATTCTCTGAAGTCTTTGGCATTATGTATATGACCATATAGATGATATCAAGTTGACATCAATGACAATACAAACCATTAACTGATTTAATGTCTTGCATCATCTTCAACTTAACATTATCAAACATTCAATCAGTTACATGTCATTAATCTGTCATTGTTTCTTTATGCATGTGATATCAATTCATAATCTTAATTGTATGTATACATTCATAGAAACATTCATGAAAGTAATAACACATAACACAAGATATGGTAATGCAGAAAACCTTTGTTAGAAGGTAAAAACTGCGGTGGGGATGACACCCACAAAAACTTCACTATCTGCAGATTGGAAGGGGCCGGTTAAGGCTTACAATTTGATCACTTCTGATGATATACCCTATTAGGATTATTATGTGGAGACTAGTTAAGGTCTACTCTATTAAGAGATTTAGCAACACTGTTTAGTGTGCACTTGGTTAAGAGATTTACAATAGGATTGTTAAATCCACCTTTCTTGAAAGGATTTCTTCTATTTGCTACACTTGTTAGAATGTAGACAAAAATTCTTATTGACCTGAATGTATGCAATCTAAAATTGCTGATTAGAGATCCATTAAAGTTTACATGTACAAAGTATCACCTAATTTGATTGATTAATACCTCTGTTTCTTGGTAGTCTTGATTCTTGGTTCTTGATAACCAAATTCATCTTTTGCTGTTATGCTTCTTGAAACTCTCAGTCCGATCCATAGATTTTCTCGTTGGCTACAATCACCCTTTCATCCATCTCAAATGAATGATTACAACATCTATTTATAACATAGATTGACCTAATTTAGTTTCATGTATTACAAAACTAACTCTATGATCAAAGGTTTACAACTTGACCTTGATCTCCTAGTTTGCATGTTTTTAACCAGTTAGAATGACTAAATAAATTACAATAATGTTTCTTGTTCCTCAAGAAATGGTTTTAAAACAAATCAAAACTCTAAATATAGAATATAACTATTTTATCTGACGTGGAAGTCAGATCCACTTTTCTCAAGATATAACTGACTTTCGGTGTCTGATGCTTGGTTTTCTCTGAATTCAGTTTGACTATCTTTCAGTGTTCCTTTATTGAACTATCTGTTGGGTTCCCTTGTTCTGTCGAGTTCCTCTGTTTCATCTTCGGGTTGCACTTTTGGTTTACACTGCAAAACTTGTGTCGTCGGGTTTCTCCTTACTTAACACTTTCAGTTTGAACTAAAACCTGAATTTCGGTGTAGTGTAATTGACGGTTCAAACAACTATTTTCTCTTTGCATAGTAATGGCAAAACTTATGTCATCAATCTCCCCCTTTGACATTAGTATCAAAAAATGATATGTGCAAAATACTAAATATTTATAGTATTTACATCATGTATACTACTTAGTAATTTCATGACTCCCCCTATGCATATGCTGGTATAGTATAGTATATGTGTATGTACACTTGTCTTCATACTATCTCTTCCTTTTCCCCTTTTTACTATATGCCCTGTACATATCATTTTCCTTTTCCCCCTTTTTTGATAGTAAGGGTAAAGGTGTATACCTATAGCTTATAAAAAATATGAGAGTGAGAGGTCTTCATTTCCTCCATCATCTTCTCCCATTTCTCCTTTAAATGCTCAAGAGCCATATGCTGTAATGTGATCCTAACATGCATGTCATAGATGCTTTCTGCTATAGACATCTCAGGGGTGGCAATCAACTATCTTGCTGAATGTACGTGCTGTTGCAGAAGTGTAAGGTTTGGTAAAAGTTGAGCCTGTAGCTCGGTAACCTCTTCTCAAAACTATGATTCTGCTTCCCAAATTTATTCTTAACCGTTTGATTTCAATTATCTTCTCATAATGCAATTTGATTGCATTTTGATCTGTGGTTATACTTTGAGCACTTGCATGTAGATCAGAATCGATCTTTGCAATCTTATCATTATTATCCTTTGTGAATTTCTCTAAAGTGCATAGCTTTTGAATTAAGGAAACAACTTCAGTAATGATTGGATCTAATTCATTTGTTAATTATGAAAGCTTTACCTTATTTTCTGCCACTTCTTGGCTGATCTTTTTTGTCAATTTGAATTGGAACTTCTGTTTTGCTCGTTCCTCAATTGCCTTTTCTGCATCCACATTCTGTGTTGTGATGACGTCAGTGAGAATGGGATTTTGGTCCAAAATTGGGGAATTGTGATCAACATAAATGTCAGGGACTATCTAGTTTAAGATATCCCGTATGGTCTCTAGTACTAAGGAATCTCAATGCTGCTTTTTAAGCTTTTCTTGCAAAGCTTTCCTTTGACATATTTCTCTATATTCTTTGAGTGATTCAAAATCTAAAGTAGTTGGATCAAACTTTGGTATTTCTATGATCTCATCAAGTGTGACCTCCAACTTATTCTTCTTGGTTTTCTTCTTCTTCTTTTATGATGCACCTATATGTAAAACCATAGCCAACTTCTCTGCTTGGTCTGATGTGCTACTTGATTGTTTCTGTGGTGTTGTACCTTTTTCTTGCTGCTTGGTGTTTTCCTGTTAGTTGTTTGAGGACACTTCCTTATCTACCTTCAGTGTATCTGCAGCTTCGCCTTTGGTGTCCTTAGGTGTGGTATCAACTATCTTATCTTGTTCACCTTTCTCTTTTTTCACTTCATTTGTATCTTTAGTTTGTGCATCTTTTTCGGTGTTATCTCCATATTTTTGTTCTCCACCAATGACTACCTATTCATCGGTTGTATCCTTCTTTTCTTCAGATGTATCTTTTTGTTCATCATTACCCTTATTCTTGGGTATGCTTATTTCTTTCTCAGGTAACTTCTCTGTTGGATGATATCAGTTTTTGGTATTGACCATGCTGTTGATATTCATGTTTTGTCACTGATGTCAACATATGTTTTTGTGGAGAAGACAAACTGGTTACTTGATTGGCACAAGTGTACGGACACTGTACAGATGATTCAGAACTATCGAAGTTGGATTTATGTAGAAGGATGTGTGTTGACCCTATTCCTAAGGTCTCTTGTCTTTATGTTGCATATTGTGGATGTTACAGTTGATTTGGTGAAGACTGGTTTCTGGATTGTAACTGTGATACTGAACATAGCAGGTCTCTGTATTTTGGGTATATCTTTCTGGAAAAGATATTTCAAATGAACCGAGATTACTGGTGGATAGCCAACATATATTGGAATAATGGGCTGAGTTCAATTATTGTTTGATGACTGGTGACGTCAGTTGTGGTGTGTATTCTGAAGAAGACCTATTTGATGGCCGACTTCAGACATGTATCATGTAAAATGAATTGTGAGCATGGATTGCAGATATGGAAGTATAAGTCATGGATTATATTTGATGTTTACTTATTATAGGTACCATGTGTATCTTAGCAAGGCGTTATATAATTATTTGTATATTGGAAAGCTTTAATTGGCCGACCTGATTGATTATTTGTATATTAGGAAAGCTTAATTGGTCGACCTAATAAATTATTGTAAGAGGGTATATATGAGCGATCTTTTCTTTTGAAAAGATATGAAATAGATTAAAAGGGGAAAAAGTGTGAAAGCTGCGAGGCTTTTTTGACTGCTGGATGTAGAGAAGAATTTATGAGAAGAGCACTTCATTGGAATTGACCAAGCAAAGATAATTGCTGTCAGACAGTTCACTGGATTATGTATTTTCTATATACACTTGTTTGGATTGTGAATACTTGAGGGTGGCTTTAACCTTCTTTGGGTAGTGTGCCTGGGCAGTGAGCCTACTATTTCTTTTGATTCCTAACAGGGTCTGTCTCCTAATAGGGACTATGTACTGTAATGTTGTAACAAGCTCCTAATAGGGATAAATATTTTAACAGGGATACTATAATATCAGTACATTATTTGTGGGTGTTAATTCCCACCGGAGTTTTACCTTTAACATGGTTTCCTCAACAAAAAATATTGTGTTATGGTGTTGGCATTTACTGTGTTATCATTTACATTTGCAGATTTGGTTTATAAAGTTTAAATTTTAATAATCTATATTATAACTGATTCACCCCCCCTCTAAGTTGTCTTCTGGGCTGTTATTCCTAACAATTGGTATCAGGATTCAGAGCTTGTGGTCCTTAGAGAGAAATTTTAACAGCTTGAGGTGATCTTGAATATGACTTACTATAGGAAGGATAGTCCAAAATTTGATCCTGAAAACTTTGACAGTTGGCAGAACAAGATGAGAACACATTTGCTATGTCTGGGAATTGATTACTGGATGATCATAAAGAAGAATGAAAAGATAGCAACTGAAGATGAATTAGAGAAGGCTACTGAAGATCAAAAGAAGTTATTTTCATGTAATATGGTTGCAAGGGAATCTTTGATTAGCGCACTTTTAGAAGGAGAATTCATTGAAGTAAAAGACTTGGATTCTGAACATGAGATCTGGACAAGATTGGAAGCACTGTATATTGGAGATAAGTTTACAAAGTAGGAAAAAGCTACAAAACTCGAAGACAAAGATGGAATCACTGAAGATGAGAGAAGATGAGAACATTAGAGCACATGGAAAAAGAATTACTGAAGTGGTTACTGGTATTAGAAACTCTGGAGGTACTTACAGTGAGGAAGAAGTGATTGCAAAGATACTCTGATCTTTGACACCTGCATATAGAACCAAAGTACAAGCTATAGAGGAGATCATACCTTTGACACCGAACTTCACCAGAGATATTTTGATTCGAAAGCTAACTACATTTGAGGCCGCAAAATTGGGAGACACTCTACCTAAATTTGAGTCATCATTCAAGGCAACCGCGCACAAGAATAAAAAGACCTTATTTGGAAATGCAAGCACCATCAATAATGACCTAAGGGAAGAACTTGGAGCCTATTCTGATGAATGGGAACAAATAAATGAAGAAGAAAGAAAGCTAGATGAATTTTTAGCACTGATTTCTAGAAGAGAAAAGAGAGGTAAATGAAAATTTGAAGGAAAATTACCTTTGAAATGTTTTTCATGTAACAAAATTGGTCATTTTGCATCTAGATATCCTACAAGAGTTCCAAAGCACAAACCTAAGTTTTTCAAGTCTAAGTATTCAAAAGACAAGGAATGTTATTATGCTAGTGAGAGTATGTCTGATGATGATGATGGTGACTATGATGAAATCAGATTTATTTCTATTAAGGATGATGAACCTATGCATGAAGAAAAAGCCTTAGTATCCTGTGTTGAAAATAAATCTGAATGGGTTATAGACAGTGGTTGTTCACATCATATGACTAGAGATAAAAACAAGTTTGTGAGTTTGAAAAGACATGATGGTGGTGTTGTCAGATTTTGTGACAATACTCCTAAGCTTATTATTAGAGTTGGATCTATTTCTTTGGATGGAAAGACTAACACTAACAATGTATTACTTGTTGATGGACTTAAGCATAATATGTTGAGTGTTGGATAGTTAGTGGACAAGGGTTATCAATTGAAATTGATTGATGGGAAATGCTCTATCAGAAGTAAAGCAAGAGACTTGATCACATATGGTACTAAATCTAGAGTTAATGTATTTGAATTAAACACATTTGAAGCTTCTTGTTTTATTGCGAAGGTTGATGACAGTTGGTTATGGCACAAAATATTTTGTCATGTTAACTTTGACAACATTGTGAAGGAAAGTATGACTAAAGAAGTAAGAGATCTACCTAAAATTGTGAAGCCATATAACACTATGTGTAGAGAGTGTGTTATGGAGAAGTATACTAGAAGCACTTTCAAAAGCAAAGCTTATTCAACAAAAGGGAAGTTGGATCTGGTACATACAGATCTATGTGGTCCTACAAGAACAAGACCATACTATAGTGAAAGGTACTTTATACTATTTGTTGATGAATTTTCTAGAATGATGTGGGTTAATACTTGAGAGAAAAATCTGAAGCATTTGACAATTTCAAGTTATTTAAAGCAAAAGTTGAGAATGAACCTGGTTTGAAGATAAAATGTTTGAGATCAGACAAAGGTGGCGAGTTTACATCAGAGCTATTTAATTCATACTATGAAGAGCATGGAATATACAGATAGACATAAGATACTAGAACTCCACAACATAATGGGATATTAGAGTGAAGAAAAATAACTATATTAGATGCTGCAAGGACTATGTTGCTAGAAGGATATGTGTCAAATGTTCACTGGAGAGAAGTATTTGGGACTGTTGTGTACACCCTTGTTAGAATTTGTAATCTTTCCTTGGTGTATTTATAAACCAAGGTTAGACTATTAATCTTTGTTGTAATATATTAGGATATAAGCCAAGGTATCCTAATATACTTTTTTGTCTTCTTTCCACTACATTCTTTTTCGTCCTCTAGTGGAATATGTGAGGACAAATATTTATTGTAATTTGTAATTTAGTTTATTCCTCCTTAAGAGGAATCTCACACTTGGCCCTCACACATTTATGAAATGTGGCATACATAGATATGGGAGTTACCATGCAACTCCTTTCTCACATCTCTATTAAAGAGATGCCTCTTCTTGTCTCCTTAGAATAATGAGGTTTTCTTCCTCTTCTCAATTATTGTATGAGAAATTCGCTCTCTCTCTCTCTCCTCTTCTTAGGCTTTTCATGCCTCATTCATAATGTCACAAGGGGTTTTCTTTGCTTTCCCCTTCAAATATCTTGTCTCATGGTGTTGGATCTTGAAGCTTTCTCTCTCCTATCTTATGGTAATATCTTTTCATGCATTAACTCATCTTAGATTCTTTCCTGGTATTGCTTATTTTCATATTTCTTTTTCTATTTCCTAACAACCCTAAACAAAAATTAGAATAGAGAAGGTACAAGTAAGACTCCTTACAAATTATGGTTTGATCATACACCTAATGTAAAATATTTTAGAATATTTGGAAGTAAATTTTATATCAAGAGAGATGATGAGATAGGAAAGTTTGATGCTAGAAGTGATGAAGAAATTTTTCTTGGGTATTCCACTAAGAGTAAAGCATATAATGTTTCAATATGAGATTGAGAAAGTTGATCGAAAATGCCAATGTGAGGATAGATGACAAGTTTTAGATTCAGGAAAGGATGTATGATTGTGGTCATATTACATAAATGAAAGAGGTTACTGCTAAACCTGAAGAACCTTTGATGATTGACAATGAGATTGAAGATGAACATAATGAAGCTACTAAGACACTGAAGACACCAAGGTATGTTAAGAAGAATCATCCTGAATATCAAATTATTGGTGATGCAAGTAAAGGTATGATGACTAGATCTAGAAATAGAGATGAAATCTATTTGATTTCTCAAGTTGAACCAAAGACTACTGATGAAGCATGTAGAGATGAATCTTGGACTAAAGCTATGGAAGAAGAACTTGAACAGATAAAGAAAAAAAATACTTGGGAATTGGTTCCAAGACCTAAGAACAAAAATATGATTTGTACTAAATGGGTTTTCAAAAATAAGATGGATGAAGAAGGAAAAGTGGTAAGAAACAAGGATAGAATGGTATGTAAAGGCTATTCACAACAAGAAGGCATAGACTATGAAGAAACATTTTCTCTTTTTGCTAGATTGGAAGCTACGAGATTATTTATTTCTTGTGTTGCACATAAAGACTTTAAGGTTCATTAGATGGATGTGAACTCAAAATTCTTGAATGGTGATCTAGAAGAAGAATTGAGAAACCTAATGGTTTTCCTTTGTCAAATGATGAAAACATGGTTTGCAGACTGAAGAAGGCACTGTATGGACTGAAACAGGCACCAAGAGAACGGTATGCAAGACTAGACAAATATCTACTTCATCTTGGTTTCAGAAAAAGGTAATGCAGACAATAATTTATATTTGAGAACTGATGAAGATGGAATCTTAATTGTAGAAGTTTTTGTTGATGATATCATTTTTGGAGGCAATGATAAGATGAGTAAGAAGTTTGCTAAAGAAATGAAAAATGAATTTGAGATGTCAATGATTGGTGAGACGAAATTTTTTCTTGGTTTGCAAATTAATCAGAGTAAGAATGGAATTTTTATATCTCAAACCAAGTATCTTAAGGAAATGTTGAAAAAGTTTGGAATGGAAGATTGTAAACCTGTTGGGACACCTATGGTGACTAGACACAAACTAACTAATAGTGATGAGACTCAAAGTGTTGTTCAGACAAAGTACAGATCGATGATTGGAGGTCTATAATACCTGTGTACTAAAATGTTGACACACTTGTATGAGTCATTATATCCAAGATTTCTCAAGAATGAGGTCTCAAATGGTGACTCATAGTTGTCTATTCATGGAGTGTAAGGGTTTATAATGGAGGCCCTCAGTTTAGACCTAGTTTGTGCCCATGAAAGTACACCATAAACTGAGAGATTCAAAGAGGAAAATAAAGAGTGCTAGTCTCCATGATCATCAAATATGCATGCAAATGAAAATGGAAGCTATTCTATATGATAAAAATCCATGAACGCAAACTAAACTATGAAAGGAAATACACATGCAAGATTATTCTATGAAATGAAATATGAATCTAATCTAACATGCAAGTGCAAGAGTAATCTAAATGGATTTCCATGGATGCATGATAGAAGAAGACAAGAACAGAGAAGTTGCAATGTTCAAGCTCAAGTGCTCAAACTCTCCTCCAAAATCGCTCTCCAAACCTATAGCATAACAATACCATAAAATCTCGATTCTAAATGAGAAGGAGAGGGCTCCTTATAAATGAAAGTGTGGAGAGGAATGCATCCTCATGAGAAATATGGGATAAATCCCTAAAAAGGCAAGTAAGAGGAAAAATCCCACCACTTAGAAATATGTGCATTCAAAGTGTAGACAAAAAAAGGAATTTTTATTTGATTTATTTCCTTTTTTCATCACCAAGAGAGATTTAGGTGAGGATTTTATTTTTTTAATTAAAAGCGGGATTTTATTTTAAATAAGATTATTTAATTTAATTAAAAGGGAAGTTTTCTTTTAATTAAATAAGATTATGGATAAAATGATCAAACCTTAGGAAATATTGAAATAATTGAATTAATTACGATTTGATCAAGGATATTGATTTGAATTGAAAATATTGCAAGGCATTGATTTAGGAAATTGATAAATTGATTCCATCATTTGATAAATTGAAGAATGTGGGCCCATAGTCTAGATGACCATTTTAGGGTGCATACATTTGCCCCTCTTTGACTAATGTGTGATCTTTATGGGAACACATGTAGTCAAAGAATGCAGTTGAAGTGTGAGATCAATTTGGGATCACAAAACAACCCAGACATGTGATCGACAGACGAGAACACATTAGGACAAAGACAAGCTATTTGAAAAAGACAAGGTCAACACCCCTGTAAATAGGTAATTGACATGTCCAAGATAAGAATCTCAAGAAAGGTTGCCCCAAGAGGAGAAATTGATAGGATTGATAAAGCTGAATCAAGGATTGAAGTTTGATAGGTACTACCCCCTCGTGATTGAAATTGAAATGGGATAAAAGAGAAACAACAAATTGATAAATTTGATCAAATTGAACTAAATATAAGGTTCTTGATGTAAGATGAAAGATATAAGGATCACAAAACCAAGCTAGATCATCAAGCACAAAAGATTATGCCCCAAGGTTGAATTAGAAGAAAAAAAGTGGGGTGAAAGCGAATGGAAGATAGAAGTTTGGAAGAGGTGGAAAGAAATGGAGATAAGAAAGAGAATTGGCCTTAAGAGAGAGAATGCCCCAAAATCAATCAACTGTTTAAGATAGAAAATTTTGATTGAGATCACGAAATAAGATAAGGAAATGAAGATCAAAACATGACCACAGTTGATTAAAAGTCCACAAGAAAGATGAAGGAAAACCCTCTCAAACTCATAATGCAGCCTAAAAATGCAAATTAACATGAAGTCTAACAATGCAAGCTACATGAAAATGCAAAGGTGTACTTGCAATAGAGAAACTGTAACATAGGATTTCATGTTCATCATTTATTAGAGAATGTTAAGGAACTTATTTTCATCATTGGGCCATTATTAACGGATATCGGAAAATCACACAATCATCACTAGTAACCAACGCAACTATGAAGATATGAATGCGATTTATATTAGATTGGAATGTGGAAAGATTCTAACATAAGAATCAAATACATAAAGGTCAAGATGACTTCGATGTTAGCTTACCCAATGTAATATAGCAAAACCACGCTCACATCAAGGCATAGATGTCGGGATGACCATAAGAATGGTTGTGAAAAAATAGTCAAGGATGATGCCTCAAATATCCTAAGTGTTTCAAGGGGACAACAAGAGACACTCTAGAGTTTCAAGACCACACCCACAAGCAGAAAGAAAATAAAAATATGCCCGGTGCCCCAAGTCCTCTAGCTATGCTTACCAGGGAGACTTATTAGACAAGGACACTCAACAAAAATAAATAATAGTCAACACACAAAGAAAATATCATGACATAGCTCAAGCATTAAGTGTTGTGTTTAAAAATTTAAGTGGGTTAACTGATACTGAGTTCTGAGGATAAGGATCGAATGCTTGCAAGTAGGTAAGATCACATGACAAAACTAGGTAAGACCAAACCGATAAGTGTTGAAAAACACTCGATGTCAGGGGTTGCGTTGAAAAAAATGGTTGGGGTGGTGTTAAAAAACACCATTTGTGAGGTTTCCTAAAGACTAACACATCCAAGAGACCAAAGCTAACAAAGTGATGCCCCCTAGACAAAGACAAAGACCAATTCCAAACCAAGGCAACAAGAACAAGGCATGATGGAGAAAGGCTAAGTTTCAAGGACACACGCTAAGAAATAGGGGTGCAAAGGCCTCAAGTAGCACCCATTTCTAGGTTTTCACCACTTGGATTTTATTGCAATTTTTTGCTACCAAGGCGCCTGTTTCCAAGTTTTCACCAAGGCACTTTTTCTATTTTTTTTTGAATTTTTGGAATATATAATTTATTTGGAGATACATCAAAGCTCCTATTGCTAAGTTTTCACTAAGATGACCATTTGTTCAGGACATTTTCTGATTTTAGACTTTTTGACAATATATCATTTTTTTTGGATTTTTTCAAGATCAATAAGTATGTACAAAGGGTGCCCCCAGACAGAATGGGCATCATGGATATAAATTCTTCAGGTGTAAGACATTGATAGGATCAGGGAGCTGCTATCCCTTTGTTGTAGATAGTAAATAAGCACCTAAACCAAAAGCTACTGTAATGATGTAAGATCCAAGCCAATTAGGTTCAAATTTGCCCTTTTGATCTCTATGTTGTTGATTCTTAGGATTTTCACGTAGGAAAAGATCTCCCCATTGGAATTATCTAGGGTGAGCCTTTTTGTTGAAGGCTTTGGACATGCACTTTTGATAAACCCTCATATGGTCAAATGACACTTGACGTTTCTCATCTAGAAGTTCTAACTCTTGAAGTCTCATGCCGCGGTAGTCTTCTCTGTAACTAGACCTTTGAGGGAAACTCTAAGTGAAGGAATCTCAACCTCTAAAGGTAACACTGCTTCAACAAAATATGCAAGGGAAAAAAGAGTAGGCCCAGTAGGAGTATGAATACTTGTTCTATACTTGTTTAAGGTATTTATTTTTGAACCGGCCTCCGTTGTCAGTGATAATCTCGGAAGGCACTCCATATCGACAATTGATATGGTTCAGAATGAATAGAGAGACTATCTTTCCCGATGCAACAGAAAGTGGGACAACTTCTACCCATTTAGTGAAGTAATCAGTAGCAATGATAATAAACTTGTGTCCACCTGATGATTTGGGATGAATCTGCCCAACAAGATCAAAGGCCCAACACTGAAATGGCCAATGAGATATAGAAGGAATGAGCTCCCTTCCTGGAGCATGTATCAGGTTACCATGTTTTTGACACCTT
Organism: Thuja plicata; assembly: GCA_018584345.1. Taxonomy (NCBI): domain Eukaryota; kingdom Viridiplantae; phylum Streptophyta; class Pinopsida; order Cupressales; family Cupressaceae; genus Thuja; species Thuja plicata. The sequence goes on from MU227101.1 coordinate 2,590,146, forward strand.
TCACATGACCTTGCAAAAGCTACTGCATCAATCTGTATCATAGGTCAATATTACCCCACCCTAAGAAACCTTCATACCATGGAAAGACCATTGGAATGTCCCCCACAGATGCCCTCGTGTATGTCAACTAACACTTGGTTAGATTATTCCTTTTCTAAGCATCTAAGAAGTGTTCCATCTAAACCCCTCCTATACAAATCACTAGAGATAAGGGTATGGCGAGAGGCATTTTGGGTGAGGTTTCTGCGTTCAGATCGGTTAAAGGTTTCAGGTATAATTCCATCACAAAGGTATGAGTAAATGACACCATAACGGGATGACTCATGACTAACAAGGGTAAAAATGACATGACTTTGTTGGGAGTCATAGATAGGGTGATGTAGCTCTTCCACCAGGAATTCAAATCTAGATTCATGTTGCTCTAACTGAAGGAGCAAAGCAAGTGTAGCCATAACATCAACTGCTTTGTTCTCGGCTCTAGGGATTTTCTGAAACGTGACAAATGTGAAGTATCATTTCAAGGAATCAACCATTTGCTTGTAAGGTACCAGTTTCTCATTTTTTGTTTGATATTCATCATTGACTTGGTTGATTATCAGCTGTGAATCCCCATAGATGTGTAACTCTATGATTCTCCATTCTATGGCCAACTTAAGTCCATTTGTTAAAGCTTCATACTCAGCAATGTTGTTTGTACATGGAAACAATAACTTGTAAGAATTAGGAATTGTGTACCCATGAGAAGAAGGAAACAACACACCAGCTCCTGAACTATTTTGCATAAAGGATCCATCAAAGAACATCTTCCATGTTCTTTTAGTCATATACACGAGCTGTTCATCTGGGAAGTCAACTTGAATAGGTGCATTATCTTGTATTGGGAAAGTAGCCAATTGATCTGCTATGGCTTGTCCTTTGATTTCTTTACGCTCAATTTATTCTATGTCAAACTCTAAAAGGATCATCATCCATTTAGCAAGTCTACCTATGAGGGCAACCTTACCTAGTAAATACTTGAGTGGATCTATTTTTACTATGAGGTGTATAGTGTGCGCAAGCATGTAATGTCGCAAATTCTGGGAAGCAAACACAATTGCAAGGCAAGCTTTCTCAATGCTGGTGTAGTTAACCTCATATGAAACAAGAGTGCAACTAATGTAGTATATTGCTCTTTCTTTCCCATGTTCATCAAGTTGAGCTAGTAATGCCCCAAAGGAAGATTTTGTCGCTGAAATGTATATAATAAGTGGTTTCCCTGGGATAGGAGGCATTAAAATGGGAGGATTTGCCAAGTATTTATTGATTTGATCTATGCTCTTTTGAAAATCCTCATTCCAAACACATTTGAATCCTTTGTGTAAGTTATTGTTGAAAGGTTGAGCTCTATCTTCCAGCTATGAAATGAATCTCCTTATGGATTGGAGACGTTCTTGAAGACTCCTCATTTGACTAATGTATCTAGGAGGTGACATATCTATGATTTCTTGGACTTTTTCAGGGTCTACCTCTATTCCTCTTGCTGAAATGATGAATCCTAGTAGTTTTCCAGAGGTGACTCTAAATGCACACTTTTTAGGATTTAACCTTAGTTGAAATTGTTCCATGCAATCTAGAATGACTTCTAAATCATCTAAGTGTGTGTCTCTTCTCTTAGACTTGGCCAAGGTGTCATCCACATAATATTCCATGTTCTTATGCATCATGTAATGAAAAATGGTTGTCATAGCTCGTTAATAGGTGGCTCCTGCATTTTTTAATCCAAAAGGCATAACGTTCCAACAATAGGTACCCCACGCACAAGTGAATGCAGTATTTTCTTGATCTTTAGGAGCTATCTTAATCTGATTGTATCTAGAAAAACCATCCATCAATGAATAAATATCATAACCCGCAGTCATATCCACTATCATGTCTATATTGGGAAGTGGAAAGTCATCCTTTGGGAATGCTCTATTAACATCTCTAAAATCCGTGCAAACGCGAATGGATTTTTCATGTTTGGAAACTGGTACAATGGTTGATATCCATTCAGCATAGGCAATAGCTCTTATGAATCCTGCACCAAGGAGTTTCTCTAATTCTGCTTTGACTAGGAGAGCTATGTGAGGATGCATCTTTCTCAATTTTTGTTTAACTGGTTTGACACCGTAGCTATGGATAAGTGGTGCATGATAAGATTAGTGTCCAACCCTGGCATATCTAAATAAGTCCATACAAAGTTGATCTTCTTTGTCTGTAAGAAATTAGTGTAGGCTTCTTTTTCTTGTGGTGACAAGGACTCGGCCAATTGTACTATTTGTGGAGCCTCATCGGCACCCAAATTGACTTCTTGTGTTGGTTCAATAAGCACTAAAGATCTATATTGAAAGTAGCTAGGGAGATGATCAAGTACCTCATCCTTAGGCTCCTCAGAGAGGTTTTCACCCTTGGATACATCATTTATTTTTACTTTTTTTGGTTCTGACACTGCCACATAGTGGTTTTCGCCATTAGAACTCCTATTCTTTTGATTTTATTTTCTTTTTATTTTGTGACTAAGGTACTTGATGTATGGCTCTGTCATGCTGGTAGCCCGTTCACTAGTAGAAGAGACTACTAGTTCAAGGACATTCAAGTAACATGCTATCTCAAAATCATTTTGAAATGTTAAGAGCTTAGGTTTGTGATAGCATTGGGACCAATCAATGAGGTCAGGATGAACAAGATGTAAGTTGATGACCGGTTCAAGGTTATAAAAGTGAATGATATCATCTTTGGTGACTGAAGAGTCAGAGTCCATCAAGTATCCTTCTAAGCTACCCAAATCGGGATTCATCCTAACAAGTGAAGAATCATCTGCCAAGGCAACATGTGGGTTCAAATCCTCTAATCCTACAAGTAACTCATCGACTACCTCAGTTTGAGAACTATAAGTGTGGATGACATCAACATCCATGTCAACTATGGAAGGCTCTGAGAAGGAGTCCCATTCATACTGATATGAACTTGTTTCTGAACTTTGAATAGGATATTTACACCATGAAGGTTTGGGACATCTTGATGTGGAAGTTCTAGTGTCATCAAGGGTAACACCTTCTCTTTCCGTCAAATGAAAAAGATTCTTTTGTTGATGTTCTCTGAAAGGATATTCTACATATGATTCATCTTTTTCTAAGGTTGTAACTGTCTCAGGAGTGACTGGACTATCTGGATCTCCCCAAAGGAGATTAGTGGAAAGGACCCAATCTTCACACCTATCTTTCTGATTTGTCAAATTTGGTATGTATTGTGGTTCATCTTCACTATCTGACTCATCAAGGATAGGAGTAGTGTTCTTGTTTCAATTTGAAAATCCTAGGCCAACTGGCTTCTTAGACTTGCGTCCAAAAAGATTATGATCAAGGGGTTCGGCTCCAGCATCCAATCTGTGACTAAGAGGGCCATGTCTGGGATAGCCCATCTATTTGACAAAAGTATACCGTCTTCCATAAGCCTTAGGAGAAGGAGATAAGTTCTCATTGTGCATGCATTTCTCTTCTCTATAAATCTAGTCTCTAACAACCATCTCTTCTTTCTCATCTTGAATAGGCATCAAGGACTCTACAAATGTGCCAAATAAAGTCATAGCTGAAGATGAAGGTCTCATTTCTTGTGAAGGATTTCCATAAGACCTAGGTGAAACTGGTAGTGTTGTGAGGTATTTGAGTTGATACCCCCCATGCCAAGGTCTACTAACTTGAACTTGTCTTTACATTCAACTAAGGTTGCATCAAAGTTGTCTAATTCTCTATTGAGGGGAACATGAGAACCTGCTGAAACTGAGTTAATAGATAAAGTGTTATCCCCAGGTATACAAATCTTTGTTCCATTGTAAGGGAACTTAATACACTGATGATAGGTAGATGACACTACTTTTATATCATGAATCCACCATCTTCCGAGTAAGATATTATACGCAAGGGGCCAACGTCAACTATTTGGAATAAAATATCTTTTTCAACAAGGCAAATCCTAATAGGAAGGATGGCCAACTCCTTGGAACTTCTTTCCACCTCATCATAGGATTTGATGGTGATCATTTTCCTGGTATCTATGACTTGTTCAAAATAAGCCATCTTTTTTAAAAGACTAAAGGAACAAATATTAAGCCCAACACCCCTATCTATCAACACGTGCCTAACATGGGTTTTTTGGATCATGACCTCAATATGAAGAGTGAGATTGTGTGGGTGGCTCAAAGATTTATCATAATCCTCTGAAAAGGTAAGGTAATGAGGGCTAGTAATATGGTTAACCATGTTCTGGAATTGATCAACGTCTAAGTTGTTGGGATGTTTATTGTGCGCAAAGCATCCTCAAGGACTTGCTTGTGTCTCGGGGACAACTCTAAGAGCTCAAAGATCAAAATATGAGCTGGGGTTGTTTGCAACTGATCAAAAAGATTATAGCTCGACTTAGGATTGACTGCTAGTTTTGAGGTGACATTCTTGGATGCCACTTTCTTTGGTTTACTTGGTTGACTTGAACTGGGTCCTCTAATGACAAGGGGACCTTGACTTTGCATGAAAACATTGAGAGTTTGAGATGACACTCTAGAGTTAGGATCCCTTAGCACCACGATGGGTTCTTCATCAAAGATAGGAGGAGAGTCCACGTCTAGATCATAACCATAGGGATCTTTATCCCTCATCATGTTGATATTCTCTTCTACAACTTCAAGCATGTTGACAAAATTCTCTACATATGTGTAAGTGTAATTGATCTCACCCTTTCCATTCTTAGTTTTAGAGGTTTCCCCCTTCTCACACTTGGGAAAAGGTTCTTTGAATGCCATATGATCGGCGTTGGTGTTCAATCCATCTACCTTAAGTTTTCCATTCTCAATGAGATCTCTGATGATATGTTTGAGTTTCCAATAGTTTTCAATATCATGTCCAATGCCATTGTGAAACTTGCAAAAGGCTTTCTCATCCCACCAATGTGGCTTAACATCAGGTACATAATTATTTGTGGGATCTTGAGGACGTGCAAGGTTGTTGGAAATGAGTGTTTTCAAGACATCCTCATATGAATCACCAAGTTTTGAAAACTGATGTCTCTCTTTCTTAGGCCTATCTTAGTATCTTGGCTTGCTCTCTTGTTTATTAGATGCATTGAGTTTCATGGCTTGAAAAACACTAGACAAGTGGAGCATAACTTGATCTTTGGTTGGGAGGAGTCCACAACTCCATCATTGACCACTTGTTTGTTCCTAGTCCAATGTGAGTTCTTTCCTTTATCATTTTTAGGGTTATTGTTATTTTTCCCATTGTTGTTTTTGTTTCTATGTTTGGTCAAAATTCCTTGTTCTTTCAAAACAACCTCAATCCTACATGCAATTTCAACCATGGTGTCAAAGGAACCAAAAACCATCTTCCTAAATTCATACCGCATTTCGGGAACCAAGTTACTAACAAGGATGTCAATCTTCTCATTTTCAGGGATGGTCCTAGGGTAGCAAGAGCATTGTCATCTCCACCTTTGCAAGAAAGTAACAAAGGATTCCCCTTGATTTTTCTTTAAGTTGCATAAGTCCAACATGGTGATAGATCGTGAAAGGTTGTATGCAAAGTTTTGGACAAATCTATGGACGAGCTCTTTGAAAGTCTTAATGGGGGGAGTCATGTTGGTGAACCATTCCATCTCTTGACCCTTAAGACTCCTTGGGAACAATCTCATGAGTTACGATTCATCTTGATGGAACTCAAAACTCATGGTATAGAATTGACGCACGTGATCATGCGGATCTCCATTCCTATCATACTTGTCATATTAAGGGATCTCAACCTTTCTAGGGAAGTATTTCATGCTAACACTTTTGTCAAAAGGATTAGGAAAAATTGAATCAAGTGAGAATTAACTCTTGGGTGCCAACATCTTTTCCATCATACTCTTAATTTTTTTGATCTCTTCTTCTTGAGATGGACCTTTCTTCTTAATCTTCTTGTCCACATCAAAGTGTTAGGGGAATCTAGCGCCCTTGTTGATTGAACTCTCTAGGAACTTGTCTTTGTTTTTCTCTAAGTATCTCTCTACATACTACTAGAAGAGTGGTTCTTGTTGTATCTTCATGAAGTCTTGGGAGTTGAGATCAAAACTTGAGATACTACCCCCATATTGTGAACCATGGTGAGCACGTTGTGAAGGTTGTCTTGAGTTCCTAAGAGGTGTTCGTTTCCTATAATGATCATGTCTTGAAGCCCTTCTTCCTCTAGGGCTAGGAGATCGTGAAGGTGTTATTGAACTTCTTCCACTTCATAGAGTCTTAGGAGGGGTGGATGGAGGAGAGTTGTTTCCACCACCAACATGCATATTGTTAAATTGATCATTAAGTTGTTGAGCCAAGAGTCTATCTTTCTCTTCCTGGAAGGATTTCCTTTCTATCTCCAACAAAGTTTGTCTTTGCAACTCTAGTAGTCTAAATTGCTCTTCCTTTTTAGCTTGTTCATCTAGGAAGGCTTTATTTTCAGGCTCAATTTTCTTAAGTCTTTCACTCGTGTATCTTGAAGACATCTTGAGCAGTGAACTTGGTCTTGAAAGTATAAAAAAGTCATTAGATTTTGTTGCATTCACACAAGTGTCACAAAGTTCATCATCTTGGTTTTCATGTTGTGATTGTTCCTCTTGATAGGCTTGCCTCTTATCTCTTTCTTCCCTCTCTTGTCGAGTCATTGTGTAACTCATATCCATACCCGAGTGAGAAGATGCTAAGGGTGTACTCAACTCACCAAGGTTACTCTTGGAATCAAACCAAACTTCTAAGTTGTTCGTGGGTGATTGATCAAATATAGGTTCTTTTCCCTTACATTTTTGGCGAGTTTGAACTAAGGGTAATTGGTTAAAGACTACTTGGGGTCGCTTTCCTTGATCTCCTTGACATATTTTTGTAATTGGAATGAAATAAAAGGTACTAGGTGATAGGATGACCCTAAGAAACATTGGTACCAAACCAGGATAGTAAAAGCACTCACTTGTCCAAAAGAGAGGTGATAAGATATAATTTTTCAAGAGGCATAAACCAACACTGCCATAGAGGTGCCCACTAAATGAGTGAATACCCTAACACATATGGATCAAGAGGATGATTTACCCAAGTTATATTGATTGAATTTTAATTTGCATGGAGGTGAATGGACAAGAGATTAATAAAACTCTCCAAGTGTGTTATCAAAGGATCCAAAGGTTTATCTTAATAATTAGGATGGTTTCTATCTCACCAACTCCAAGCAAGGTCCCTCGTGAAATCAAAGATTACTAGTTGAAGAGGTCAAAACACAAGAATCCAAAGTGCAAACTGGCTTCTAACAGTAGGGTAAGTGACCTAATCTGACCTAAATCAATCAAGGAAGACTGGAAATGACAGGATAGAAAATTGAGCAAGTTGACAGTTTAACACTTAAGAGTGCAAATTTTGAGTTATTGATCGTTTTGACATTTGCTTTGATGTTTGGTGTATGTTTCAATTTTTCAATCACGCAAGACACATCAAGCATATTGGTCTTTTGTAAAAAGAACAGTCACACCACAACCTATGTAAGCCAGGGAAATATCTGTTGAATTCCCACTTGAACTGAAGTTCAACCATGCCTACGCATAGCAGACAACTTAGAATCTTGGAGGCATGGGGTCCTCCTTACAGTGCACTTACTTCTCAGGTACACCAAGCTTAAAATCCCAAGGGTAATCACTTCCCAAGGGACCGTTGTCTATACTAAGAGCCATGAAATGTGTGATGTATTAGTCATTCTTTGACCTTTCGCACCAATAGATAGAGGGTTTTTGGGTACTACAACAAAGTTCTTTAGTTAAGTCATCTATTTAGGTGGTTATACTTGTGGCAGATGAGCTCCACTATGGAGGCCTCCCAGCCTACAAAAGTTACATTCTATAAGTTTTAACACACCACAAGGGTACTGAGGGAGATATTATTCCCGGTATAACACAATCAACACCCGTTCACTGTAAGATTAATCACAATGACATATTTTATATACTAGTTCGGAAGGGCATCACTTTAGCCTGTTATCGGTTGGGAAATCCACTCTCACCGACTCTGTTAAAGCTCTTGGGAGGTAGACATGCTAAAGGATTTATATGGATTTCTCTTTCATCCAAGATCTGCGAAGGCGAGGAGAGAGGATACGTCCATGCAATTCCTTGGGACTACAAAAACTTAGAAGACACTTCAAACACAATAAGAAAATGACAATAATGTTTTTGGATTTTTGATCATCCCAAAAGGGTGAGAGTATAGTTTTCTAAAATCATTGTCATCCCTAAAACACCAAATAGAATTTCATTTTAGAAGTCTTGCATGTGCGTTCCTATTTTAATAAAAATAAAAAAATATGAAAGCACAATGTTTAGCGTTTAATCAATCAAGGAAACCTGCAAGACGATTCCTCAGTAGTCTTTGTTTTTAGTCTTCTTTGTCAACATCCTACAAACCACTGTTAAGCTATAGCAGGAATAAAATCAGGAAACCACAACAAATAGCAAACATTAGTGGTAAAAAAATAGAGATACAAAAAAATTTGGAAAATTGAAAAATTCTGGTGCCAAAGTTTGTGTGAATATTCTCCGTAGGCCGTGTGAAGATTCTCTATGGGCCACGTGAAGATTCTCTATGAGCTGCGCAAAGATTCTCCATGGGCCGCGCGAATAACTGTCGAAAGACCCACGAGGAACTAGAAAGTTCGCACGAGTCAGAAAATAGTCGATATGAAAACAACAAATAAAAAACCCTTTCTTTTGTCAAATTCCACGTGAAGATATACCAGAAGCCACATGAAGAAATACTCAGGAGCCTGTGATGTATTGTGAAACTTCACGCGGATCAGTGAGAAATTTTGCGCGAAACTTCACTGTAGAGCCGTATGGACGGAAAACAAATTAATCAAAAGAAGTACGAAATGAGACTAGAAATTAATTTTCTGCCCCACTGTGGGCACCAAAAATGTGTTCTAAAATGTTGACACACTTCTGTGAGTCATTATATCCAAGATTTCTCAAGATTGAGGTCTCAGATGGCGACTCATAGCTCTCTATTCATGGAGTGCAAGGGTTTATAATGGAGGCCCTCAGTTTAGACCTAGATTGTGCCCATGCGAGTACACTATAAAATGAGAGATTCAAAGAGGAAAAGCAAGAGTGCTATTCTCCATGATCATCAAATATGCATGCAAATGAAAATGGAAGCTATTATATATGATAACAATGCATGGAAGCAAACTAATCTATGAAAGGAAATACACATGAAAGATTATTCTATGAAATTAAATATGAATATAATATAAAATTTCAGTGCAAGAGTAATCTAAATGGATTTCCATGGATGCATGAGAGAAGAAGACAAGAAAAGAGAAGTTGCAATGTTCAAGCTCAAGTTCTCAAACTCTCCTCCAAAATCGCTCTCCAAACCTGCAGCATAGCAATAACATAAAATCTTGATTCTAAATGAGGAGAGGGCTCCTTATAAAGGAAAGTGTGGAGAGGAATGCATCCTCAAGAGCAGTGTATCCCTAAAAAGGAAAGTAAGAGGAAAAATCCCACCACTTAGAAATATGTGCATTCAAAGTGTAGAGAAAAAAGGAAATTTTATTTATTTTTATTTGATTTATTTGATTTATTTCCTGTTTTCATCACAAAGAGAGATTTAGGTAAGGATTTAATTTATTTAATTAAAAGAGGGATTTTCTTTTAAATAAGATGATTTAATTTAATTAAAAGGGAAGTTTTCTTTTAATTAAATAAGATTATGGATAAAATGATCAAACCTTAGGAAATATTAAAATAATTGAATTAATTACGATTTCATCAAGGAAATTGATTTGAATTAAAAATATTGCAAGGCATTGATTTAGGAAATTGATAAATTGATTCCGTCTTTTGATAAATTGAAGAATGGGGGCCCATAGTCTAGGCGACCATTTTAGGGGGAGTGATTGCAGGAGAATACTATGGAATACATTTGGGTGATCTTGCACCTGGTTGATAAACACAAAGATTTGAAAAAGCTACACCTTACAGAAGACTACAGATGAGTTATGGAACCCTTTGCCATTGCTACCAAATGGGGAAGGAATCTATATGAAAATCCCTACTTTTTTGAGAGATTTATGTTGAGGATATTGAGAAGATTGAGAGAGAGTACTTTTGGGTTGATACATATGGATTTTCCTATATGTTGTCATCAATGCCAAAGGGGGAGATTATTAGATGATATCAGTTTTTGGTATTGATCATGTTGTTGATATTCATGTTTTGTCACTGATGTCAACATATGTTTCTGTGGAGAAGACATACTGGTTACTTGACTGGAAGAAGTGCATGGACACTGTACGAATGATTCAGAAAAATCAAAGTTGTATTTAGACAGAAGGATGTGTGTTGAAATTATTTATAAGGTCACTTGTCTTTATGTTGCATATTGCAGATGTTACAGTTGATTTGGTGAAGACTAGTTTCTGGACTATAACTGTGATACTAAACAGAGCAGGTCTCTGTGTTTCGAGTATATCTTTTTGGTGAAGATATTTCAGATGAAGCGAGCTTACTGGTGGACAACCAAGATATATAGGAATAATGGGTTGAGTTCGATTGTTGTTTGATGACTAGTGACATCAACTGTGGCGTGTATTATGAAGAAGACCTATTTGGTGTCCAACTTCAGACATGTAGCATGTAAAATGAATTGTGAGTGTGGATTGTGGATCTAGAAGTATAAGTGACATATTATATTTGATGTTTAATTATTATAGGTACTGTGTGTATCTTAACAAGGGGTTATATAATTATTTCTATATTGTAAAGCCTTAATTGGATGACCTGAATGATTTTTTGTATATGAGGAAAGCTTAATTGGTCGAACTAATGAATTATTGTAAGAGGGTATATATAAGTGATATTTTCTTTTTAAAATATGTGACAGAGATTAAAAGGGGAAAAAGTGTGAAAGTTGTGAGGCTTGTTTGACTGCTATATGTAGAGAAGAGTTTATGAGAATAATACTTCATTGGAACTGACCAAGCAAAGACAGTTTCTATCAGACAGTTCACTGGATTGTGTATTTTCTATATACACTTGTTTGGATTGTGAATCCTTGAGGGTGGCTTTAACCTTCTTTTGGTAGTATTCCTGGGAAGTGAGCCTACTATTTCTTTTGACTCCTAACATGGTCTGTCTCCTAACAGGGACTGTGTACTATAATGTTGTAGCAAGCTTTTAAAATGACTAAATATTTTAACAGGGATACTATACTCTTAGTACATTATTTGTGGGTGTTAATTCCCACTGGGGTTTTACCTTTAACAAGGTTTCCTTGATAAAAAATATTGTGTTATGGTGTTGGCATTTACTGTGTTATCATTTACATTTGCAGATTTGGTTTATAAAGTTTAAAGTTTAATAATATATATTACAATTGATTCATCCCCCCTCTCAGTTGTCTTGTGGACTGTTATTCCTAACATTCTCCTTTTCCAAGATAATGTTAATAGCTTCTATCAACAATGGTATCTGTCCTGGTGTGTCTATCTATGCTAATTTTGTTGTAGTGTCTTGTTCGTCAGTTTGGTCCTTGAAAATAGTGACATCTTCATGTTTCTGAATCCCATCTGTAGGATATCCTCTGATAATATCAATAATTGTATTGTTCATCCATGTGTCATCTGTAACGTCCATATCCTTGTTTACTTTTATGTTCAATGATTCTTCATTGACATCTTCATTAGTGATAATAATATGGTCGGGGCTCTATTTTGCGTGATCATCTTTGCTCCATTGATTTTTGGTAAGAGCATCTTGTGGCTTGGTACTTGTATCCTTTTTAGGTATATGAAGTATCTTTCTCCATTCAGCCTCACTCTTCCTCTCTAGTTCCAGTAGATGTCCTTGAAGCACTTGGTAGGCTCTCAACTTTGGTGAGAACCTTTTGGAGTGATTCTTCATCATTTCTTCAATATCCTCCACTTTTTATTTGGGAGGCATGATAGAAACTAGGGCTCTTTCCCTAATCTCTTTCTCAGAGTGTAAAGAAACTGTCCATCTTGCTGATAATATATTCTAAAGTTCTTTGGCATATTATCTGCCAATTGTATTGGAAGATATTTGAATATACACATCATTTTGATAATTTCCTCTTCAATTTTATTTTGATCCTCGGGTTCCAATGTTAACCATTTCTTTATCTTGCGATCATTGATTGTACCTAATTTGACAATTGAAGCACATACCTCATCAATAGTTTCAGGAATCTTATTCTTTTCTTTTTGGACAGATTCATCCTCCTAAGTATCTTTTATATCTTTCTTGGTTAGGATTAATTTCCTTCTCCTCTTCGGTGCTTTTGTCTGTTTGGTTTGGGGTTTTATTTTGTAGGTCCTTACTTGATCTTTATTTATCGATGAAGGACTTGCATCCTTTGCTGTATGACTCCTGGTCCAGGATGCAATAGTGGTCGTAGGTTTCTTTGCTGGTGGAGGTAGTGGTATATCTAACTCCATGGAATTTGAGTCACTCTCCTTCTTAGCTTCACCAATGGGTGACTATCCCTTGGTTTCTTCTTTCTATTCAATTTCCTCTTCATTCACCGATAGCTTTTTCTTCAAGTTCTTAACCATCTTGTCTTTCTTCCTATCAATCTTCTTCACAACTAAGCCAATTTTAATCCTTTCTTTGGCTTCTTCATAAGTTCCAAACTTGGGTTGTGATTTGTCTAATGGATCATTTATCAATGCCTCAATTGCATTTGATGCTTGATCTATGTTCACCTCATAATCAAGTGGTGCTAGCCATGCTATTCTTGGTATATATGGCTTGATGTAGGTGTAGTTAGTGTCCACCATAAAACATATGTCAGTCTTGAACTTTTCTATTAACTATTCTGGAATCCTTACTCTCTTCTACATTCTATCTTTGAATCCAACAAAGTATTCATACATGATTGATTCAAAATTATCTCCTAGTGATTTGATGAATTCACTAATCTATATGGTCACTGGTCTTGTAGTGTCCCATTTGACATTTCCTATAGACGGGAAATATTCTTGGAAATAGAAAAATATGCACATGATGAGTGATCCAAACTTACATGAGTTAGACTTTGCATTTCTTATAGTCTTCATGTTCTCATCTAATTGTCTTAACAGAAGTTCTGATAGCTCCAACTGCAATCCCTTCTTGACAATCTTATATGCTATATCCACTACTCTAGATGTGATGTTGTTCAACCTGCTAGCCTAAAATAATTTGTATCCTAAGATACATGCTCCGAATTTTAGTTCACCATCGTTGATGGTGGATACCTTTAGTCCTCTTCCATCCCATGCTGCTCATGTATTCTTCTCAATTTCAACTTTAGGTGAGTGCTTTAGTGCTTTTACCTTATCAATTATGGGATAACTGGTAATAGTGTGTATGAAATCCCTAGTTATTGGTTTTGGCTCATCCAACCATAATTTCTGGTCATGTATCTTGCTTAGTATTAACCAAATCCATTCGATATTGAAATCATTCGGGAACCATAGGACATTTGTGAGCCCTTTTACCTCAATATGCTTATGGTCTTCCTTGATAGTGCCATCATTGTTACAAGTATTCTTGAAATCTTTCTCAACTTCCAGGTCTCATATTTATGCAATCTTGCAGTGTATATATGCTCACACGTCTTCAACAAGCAAAACCCTAGCTGGTATTCTGGAGAATGCACCAACATTGAGGAAACCTCAGGACATATCTTGTAATGAGGTTCCTCACAGGTTGAATTATTGATTAGGTTGACCTTATTTTATTTATCATTCTTGATCTTAGCGGTTCTAGATGTAGTTTCCATCATTTCTGAAATTAGGGCTTTTTCTCGTGAATGAAAATAGAGTTCTCAGTTATCTGTGTACTTAATTAAACCTCTGTAGCTGTAAGGAATCTATTTGGAGTGTTGTGAACCAGGTTGGAGTTGCTCTGCAATCTTGTCCCTTCGTGCTCTGGTTTCACTCTGTCTCTTCGCTCTAATCGCTTGGTGAAAAATGAAACCCTTCAGATGTCTATTTATAGAATTTTCCCTAAGTCGAGTAATTAATGCTCAACCACTTCTCAGTGTGTGAAGATGGAGTCATGGGGTGATACACAATAACATTCTTGGTGATAACATGATGCTTCAAGGTAGTTGTTAGCTTGTTACATTCACTAATGGATTTTGGTGTATGGTGAAGACAACTTTGTCAACTCCCATGATAACCGACAGATCTCGGTTTACACTAGAAAATTTAGCTTTTATATGTTAACCGATGATTCTTGGTAAGTGTAGGAAACTTTAGATTTGTATGTACATCGATGCATTTTGGTATGCATTAATCAATGAAATTGAATTCACAGAATTATAAAAAGTAATACCATAGTGCATCTTTAATCACACTGATTTGGTATTTTAACTATGTATAATGTAACTAATGCAAAATATAACTTGGTATAATGCAGTTCCATACTTACTTTTTCTACTTAGGTAGGGGTGGTGATGTCACCAGATCCATTGGATAAGGTGTCACCAATTGTATTGCTCGGTCCAACTTCATTAGTGTTTGTATCTTTCCTCCACATTTTGTTTCTCATCTTCCTGATGTCCTCAATGATGTTTCCATTGGTTTCATTCAGTCTCTACATTCTTTCTTTAGATGACCAACTTTGTGATAGTGTAGACATGCCAATCTGGGGTTAGTCCAACTCCTAGACTTTCTTGTCCATTGTCTCATACATTTTACAGCTATGTGACCAAATCTTCCACATGTTGTACAATTTTCCCATGTATTGTAATCCCAAACATATTGGTTGCTAACTCTTTTCAGTTGATAGGCAGTTTCTTGACCTTTAGGCTTCCATGCTTGCTTTTTCTTCTTCCTGCATTCAAGAGATGTTTGGCCATGCATTTTCCAAGTAGGATAGTATTTATCCATGTAGGTTTCCTTTTTTGGTTGTTTCACCTCAGATTTACATTCATATGCTTTATGTCCTTTCTTGTTACATTTATAACAAATTCCTATGAATGAAGGTGTGGATTTAGGAATACCTTTCTTTTTTCTCCTACAAACATTTGATGTGTGGCCTTGCCTTCCATAGTGATTGCATGTCAGCTTTCTTGGTCTTGGATTTGTGTAGACATTATTTGGATCCACTTGGTTGGGTGATTCTCCATTCTCGGTATAGCCTAGTCCGGTGTTGTTGTTGGCTCTCCTTTGTCCATCCAAAAAATCATCCATTCTTTTTTTTTTTTTTTTCTTTCTTCAATTCTCTTGATTATTTCATTATGCTGTTGCTGAATTCTTACTTCTTGTTTCAGCTTTTCATTTTCTTCCCTTAGCTCACCGATAACTTATATTCTTTCAATGAGTTCTATATTTATTCTATTTTCCTCTTGACTCATAAGATTAATCTGATTTGTGATCTCATGATGAAGTTTTGTAAGTCTTTGTATTTCTAACTCTTTCTCTTATAGATTTTTAGTAATTTTCCTCCTGTCATCAATAGCTAGTATTATTTCTTGCTCAGATTGTCTAGCATTGTTCATGACATCAATCATTCTTACCATCTATGTCTCTTGATTTATTTGTAGAGATTTTACTTGTCCAACCGGATGTTGATTGATTTCATTCAGACTTGTGATGCTTTCTTCTAATGTGTCTGATTCTTTGCTAGTTGTTGATCCTGAAGACTCAAATAGATCTGGTATCTCTTCTTCATGGTAGTTTGTTTCATTACAGTGAGATGCCATAATATTTATTTCATCTAGAAACTATCTCATCTCAATCTTAGCTTCCTTATACTTCTTATAGAAGATTTGAATTTCTAGCTTCTGATTCTCAATACTCTTGTCAAGCCTGTACTTCTCCATTGTATGATCTTTTCTCTTAAGTCTTTAAAATTTCCAAATAAGAGATCTAGCTCTGATACCAATTTTTGGAAATAATAGGAAGTGTGTACTTAGAGGGGAGGGGTGAATCAGTACCTGTAAAACTTTTAGTTAATTAACATTTAACCTTATGTAATCAAATATTTTCTTTACCGATCATATCTGTTGTTCTTTCTTTATGCATGTGATATCAATTTTTGTTGGCAGGTTGACTCCCAAGGGGTATATGACTCATTTTGTGTTGTCATTATGGCAACAAAGTCATATGAAGTTTTGACAGAAAACTATGAAGTGAAAATTGACTAAGTGTAGGAGACAGAACATAACAGTGACTTGCAGTCGATCAGAGCATCAACGCACGTGCATACAATCACATCAGGATATGGGCATTCAAAAATAATCTCTATGGTATGTTTTTATGCTTACCCTATACACGCATGGTATGGAATATTAGTACATACAAGTTAAAGAAAGAACAAGTACACTAGCAGTCCAAAATATAGAGTATGGAGTCAACTTTAGTTTTTTGATTAGCGTGTAAACTTTTGTTATGTAAAGGCTAAGCACCTATTGTAATAAGTTTGTAATCATGTATTAAACATTATTGTAAACACACTTAAGACAATTTTTTTGGAAGCGTTGTGAATGTTTTTTTTGGGCCGACTAAGGTCTTGTTTATAGTCGCATCTATTCAGGCATAAACATATATATGCAATGTAAAGATATATTTGAAGTGTCGAAGAAATGTGAAGAGTAGAGTAGTATAAATATGTCAGCATGAGATAGATCCCTTAAAGAAGATAAGAGCATAAGCACATAACCAAAACTGATCAGACATATGTGTCATATACATCAGTTCACTTTTGGATATAGTGCATATCTATTCTCAGGAGGTTGTAGCCTTCTTTCTCATTGAGCAGTGAGCTCTTGGACAATGAGTCCTCACCCCTAACATGGTTATTTGTAAAAGAATCCTAATAAGGTCAGGCCTTTAACCAGGTCATTGTACTTGCATTGTAAAGACTGCTCCTAACAAGGAAAAGAAACTTTAACATGTTCATTATACTAGTGCAATATTTGTGGGTACTAATTCCCACCGGGGTTTTCCTCTAATCAAGGTTTCCCCATAATCATATTATGTGTTATGTGATCTTGTGTTAAGATTCAAGTGATATATAATTGATTTATGTTTAAATTTGCTGAAATTGAATAATTAGCTAAACACTGATTCACCCCCCCCTCTCAATGTTTCCAAAAATTGGTATCAGAGCTCTGGTCCTCTGAAAGAAAGTTTAACCACTTGAGGAGATCATGGACTCAACAGAAGTAAAACATTTGAAAAATAATCTTGAAGCAGCCCTTGAAGATCTAGATATATTTGAGAAAGAAAATGAAGAACTAAAACCAAAGGTTGATGGCTCTCAAATGCTTATCAAGAAACTAAGGAAAGATACGAAAGATTACTCTACCAATGATTTGGGAAAAATGGTAAAGAAACTGAATGAAGAGAACATGTCTTTAAAGGATAAAGTATAAGAATTGAATGATCAATTAACTAATAGCCTAAAAAATATTGAAGAGAATAACAAAGAAAATAAAAAGTTAGACGAAGAACTCATGCAAGCTAATATGAAAATCTTGGAGCTAGAAAACATCAAGAATAAGATTGAATCTGAACTTTCAGGAGCAAAAGACAAGATTGATAAACTTCACACAAGTTCTGATTTAATTCAATCACAACTTTATGCACAAAATCTAAAAGGTGACACCACTGGGATGGGATATAGTATAGCTCAAATTGAGATAAATTCATTACAAGAAAGAAAGAAAGCTCAAACAGAATTTACAGAAGAAAAGAAAATTGAACCACCAAAAGATAAGCACAAGGCAATCAACCGTACTTTCTATGCTTGTAACAAGAATGGTCACATGTAAGACCCTTCAATGGTTACTGTTAATACTGTAATAATTTTGGTTATAGGACTATTCATTGCAGGACAAATCAAAGAAATCAGTCACAACTGAACCAAAGGAATCATACTCAATACAATTAGAGAAATCAACCTCAAAGAAACTTGCAGAACATTATATGTCAGATATGTAATTAAAATGGACACATAGCCAAGAAGTGCAACATGATGAATAAAAAAATCATACCTCCTATCATTTGTCACTCATGTGGAAAAGCTAGACACATCTCAAGGTTTTGCAGATCAAGAACAAAAGGACAAGAGAATCCTAAGAAGTCTTTGTTTGAAGAATCATGAGAAGTTAAGTTTGTGGAAGCTAAAGCTAACTCAGATAAAATATGGGTTGAAGTAAAGAAGGATAATCAAGAGAACAAGGTAGTAGATGCATCCTTAGTGGACGCACCTTCTACTTCTAAATAGTTGACCCTCATGGTCTTAGGGGGAGCTATTCTAGCTCTGAACCCCTGCGTGGCTAGTATACTCACCTCCGAGTATGCGCCTTTGGATTCATGTCAGTGATAACAAAAGAATGCAGTATTCATTCATGCATTGTCTGTACTTCATTCTGAATAAAGTTTGAAAGTTTCAGTAAAATCACTTACGACATTAAATGCGAAAAAACTTTATATAAATCAGTGGATTGATTGATTACTTTCATTGTTTACATCTAAGATCATAAAACCTACTGAGAGCATAGGAGCACTAAGAATCAAAACATTCAAAGGTATCAATTTGATCAGTTGGTGAATGGATTACAAGTTGAAATGGAACCCTAGCAGTTAGGTCATTTCAAATTGTCATAAAACCCTATTTATCTAAGTTGCAAGTAAGTATGACAACTCCAATTGTATTTGACATTGCTGAAAGGAAGAGATTTGCCTTTAAGAAGCATCCATTCAAATCCATACTAGATGATATAGAGGGAGCATTTTCTAAGACTCTGCTTGGATTCGTGCATGTAGAAGACATTCACGCATATATATATTGCAAGAAGGAAATAGATGGAGACAAGAACATAGCAACTCTTATGGGTTCAATGATGAAACCAGACTTTTCATTCAAGGATGAATATGTGCATCTCACCGATAACCCTATCTTTGAGTATTCTAATGCGCACAAGTTCTATGAGCGAAAATGGGTGAAGATATTGCTGAGTGGGATACATGATGACTTATACTAGATTGGTGAGGTTCCTGTCCACATCAATGCAGACCTAATCCATGAATTGACTGGACTTCCTAAGACTAGACCAGTTCTTCCTACTAGCAAGGATGCTAAGAAGTAGGTTGAACAAGTTTTCTTATCTAGAAGTGATAGGCGCGGTATGAAAGTTGATCCTATTAAGGAGGATGATATCAAACTACTCACTATGATATTTGGATACAAGTTTCAGTAGGCAAGGAGACTAAATAGTGTGTTCACAACAAAAATTCTGACAGCAATAAGGATAGTAAAAGATAACACTCAGTACAATCTCTGTGAACTATTGCACGCACATCTAATTGAGAACATCAAGGCTATTAAGCATGACATGAGAAAGATATTCAAGTTTGGTTCTTTGATCATCTACCTGTACTTTCACATTGTTGGTAAAGTTGCAAATCTTTACCTAGATAGAAGTAAACCTACTATGACTCAAATATCACTAAAAGCTACTTCAGAGAGTAGTGCAAAAGATACTATAGATATGGATATCAAAACATTCAGGATCAAGATGCAGAAGAGGTACAAGATACCTGTGAAGACAATTGAGAAATACAAAGACACCATATGCTTCATGGTGGAAACTGATTGTACTTGCATGAAGGCAGTTGAGCATAGAACAAAATGGATTCACCCTCTCGGTTATGAAGTTGAAGAACATGTTATGGAAGGTTATGCACAAGTCCTCCTGTGCCCAAGGATCCCAATGAACCTAGATGGGGTACTTACAGAGAAAATATAAATCAAGTTGATTCTATCTTATACAGTGCTGACAACAAAAGGAAGGCATCATGGATTACCTCAAATATCTTAAAAGTTCATGGTGTTACACAAGAAGACCTAGACAGAGATAGGGAAGCTAAGATTGCCAAAAAACTTGAGAAAACTCCCACAGAAGTGAAAATGGAAAAGACTGATGATATGCCTAAAAATAAAAAGAAGAAATCAAATGTAGACACATCTGCGCCATCAACCAACATTGAACTAGAAACTTCTCCACCTTCTGCACCCAGCAAGATGACTAGAAGGAAGAAGCAAGTTCCTACAAGTCATCCATCCTCAAGAACTACAAGGAGAAAGGTAAAGAACACACAAGCCCCTCCTGAGGTAGGATTTAGACCTAGTCTAACTGTTCTAAAGAACAT